>JACXGI010002629.1:32336-50948 GCA_016801175.1 Esox masquinongy
CCCCCCCCCCCCCCCCACCTGACCCACTGAGTAAAAACACCCAATGCTTGTATGCTTGTAAAACCCCCCAGCCGTATGATATATGGCTGAATACTGATTTGGATAAAAAAACAGTTCTGGTTCTATTAGATTACAGTGCTGCATTTGACACTGTAGATCATAGAGCGTTTCTAGACAGGCTGGAAAATTGGGTAGGACACACCGGGACAGTCCTTAATTGGTTCAGGTCTTATTTAGATGGCCGGAGTCACTTTGTCACCATTGGCAATCATGAATCTGATAGGGTGGCTATAACATGCAGAGTTCCCCAGGGACCAGTTCTCGGTCTGCTTCTGTTCAATCTCTATATGCTACCTCTGGGCCATATTCTACAAAACAACAACATTAACTACCATAGGTATGCAGGTGATATTCAAATATGTATGGCTCTCAAACTGTATGACAACAGCTTAATAGACTCACCGTGTCACTGTATAGAGCACATAAATACCTGAATGAACCCAAATTGTCTTCAATTAAACCAAGATAAAACAGAGATTATTGTGTTTGGCAACAAAAATAAGATAACTAGTATTAGTAAAGAGCTGGATTCTTGGGTCCTAAAAACCAGGGACCAAGTGCGTAATCTTGGTGTTCTGATAGACTCAGACCTCATGTTCAAGTCACATCAAAGCGGTCACCAAAACAGCATTCTATCATCTTAAAAATATAGCCAGAATCAAGGGCTTGTGTCCCAAAAAGAATAAGAGAAGCTCATCCATGCTTTTAATGGCAGTTAACTGGACCCCCCCAAAAAGACTGTAAAACAACTGCTGCTCATTCAGAATGCTGCTGCTAGAATGTTAACCAGGACTAAGAGAAAAGAGCTCCTGTTCTAAAATCTTTTCACTGGCTTCCAGTCACAGAATACATTTTATAGTGGTGGTTTTAATCTATAAATCACTGAAAAGTTTAGACCCCGAATACATTTCTGATATGTTTGAAGAGTATAAACCGAGCAGGGCTTAGATCCATGAACTCAGGTCAGCTAGTAGAGCCCAGAATCCAAACTAAACATGGCGAAGCTGCATTTAGCAGTTATTCTGCACACAACTGGAATAAACTACCACAAGATCTTAGATGTCCCCCAAACGTTTCAATTTTTAAATCCAGGTTAAAAACACTTCTCTTTTCATGCGCCTATGACTGAGTGCTTAAACTTAACCACACTGTTTAGCCTTACAGCTTTTATAGCTTCCTCATGGAATTTACTGCAGAATCTACCAGTTATGTTTTTATTTTGTTTTTATTCTATTTCTATTTTCTTATTCAATGTTTTATTGTTTTTATTCTAGTTTTATTCTATTATATTTTATATTTCTCTTTCTTGGTTTTTATTCTATTTCTATTTTTCTGTGTCTTACCAATCATTAAATGATTTTTCTGTAATGCAAGTTCTGGTGCTATCAGAGGAATGACCTCTGTGTAAATGTAACAATCTGCTGATGACGGATAATGCAAGTTCTTGTGTTGCTGTTTAGACGTCGATGCAGGGTATTATCTCAAAAGGAATGATGAGTTTATCCACGCGCTGGTGCGCGAGGATTGAGATACCGGGGTGGTGTAGTAAACAGTTCTGGGAACTATAATTCATCGAGGATGAATATAAAATGCATGAACAGACATTGCATAAATGTTCCCCTGGAGATAGCCGGGTAAGACAACGATGCAGAGATAATCTCACAAAGGGACTGACGGGTTCATCCTAGCGCTGGAGTGCAAGGATTGAGATACCGGGTTGGAGAGTCCTCCTGGGGGTTGGTTAGAGAATTGTTTTTTATTCTATTGCATTTTTATATTTTTAATATAAAAGCAACCACATGACTGAAAATTATGAATAGAACTGAGCTGGGCTCTGAACGAAGCCAGACACCGGGGAATACTGTTTGAGTTAATTAAATGGTTGCTACATTTCCTTCTCTTGTCCATAGTCTATTCCAGAGCACTTTCATGATACGCTGACAATTTTCATTGCACATCATCTTATGGCAGTGAGTCATGTGCGACACAATGGGGCGGCTGTCGCTGCCGGTTACCTAGCGGCTAGTGCATCTGACCTGTAAATTAAGCATTGCTATAGCCTATCTCTATGACAAGGGTGAAAAATCTGTCTTCATCCCTGAGCAATGCAGTTAAACCTAACTGCGCTTCCCAAACCTCACCAATAAGGATGTCGATAGGAGTATTTTAGGGGGGCTTTAGCAAGTTAGTTTAAAATATTATTAAAAATATTATATTAATATTATATAAACTTTAAATAATACTTTTTCTTTGTATTCTTTCATCATCTACTCATAGGCAGCTTGCCTAGGCCTACCAATCCCGTATGGAAAAGTAATATATGGCAATATACAGCTCCGGAAAAAATTGAGACCACTGCACCTTTTTCTTTCCTTTCCCAAAAGGTTGAAAAGGAAAGAAAAAGGGGCAGCGGTCTCTTAATTTTTTCCCGGAGCTTTATGTATGTAGCTTATATGTCTTATATGGGCATATATAGTGGAAACATAATGGCAGTGTAATGTAATTATCAACACATATGTGGACACATATGTCAAAATATACAATTGGCAGTTTTCTTATATGTGACATTTCTATATTTAAAAGCCATATATGCAAACATATGTATATTTCTTATGGCCAAAAGTTTGTGGATGCCCCTTCTAATTATTGAGTTTGTGTTTCAGCAACCTGGTCTCAGGAACCTACGTAGACTATTTTATGAAAATTCATGGCACCCGATTTCGTATGTAATGTGACGTTACGTTAGGTTACATTACAATGCGCCACCAAAACGTATGATACATAACGAAAATATGAAAACGTAACATATCTTACGAATGCTATTACAACATATCAAATGTGAGTGCTATTAAAATGTAAAATAACATAAGAACGCCTGACAAACGTATGATATGTACGAACGCTATGAAATACGATTTTTTAACAAAATGTTTGAACTGTGCTTCGAACCGGCTACATTGGGATGAGGAGGCAGTCGCCTTACCCACTGCCCACGCTAGACATGGAGATTTTGGATGAGTAACAGCAATAGCAAGGTTGCTAGAATATGTTTTAAAAGCATTTTATCGTTAATGTTATGTTAACATTAGGCATCACAGCACTGGGGTTAGGGTTAAGGTTAGATCTCACAGCACTGGGGTTAAGGTTAGGGTTAAGGTTTGGGCTACGGTTAGGAAACAAAAAAGGTTAGGTTAAGGTTTGGTTAGGGTTACGTCACAGCTCTGGGGTTCAGGTTAGGGTTAAGGTTAGGTATCACAGCACTGGGGTTAAGGTTAGGATTATGGTCTGGGTTAGAATTAGAAAGAAAATCACTTCAAACATATTTATGTTGTGACAACATCACTTGCCAAGACAGATTATAGGTTCCTCAGTGGAGTAGTGGGTAGCGTGCCTGTCTAGAATGTGGAAGGTCCCTGGTTCAAGCCATGGCTACTGCTTTTTTTTTTTCTTCATTCTGACTCTAACGATATTTTACTGCACGTAATATATCTCACGAAATCCCCTGCCTAAAATTTACGTAAAATAGTCTACGTCATCCTTCTGAGACCAGTCTGGTTTCAGCCACACACATTGCTCACAGGTGCATAAAATCCAGCAGAGAGCCATGAAATCTCCATTGACAAACATTTGCAGTAGAATGGGTCATACTGAAGAGCTCAGTGACTTTAAAAGTGGCACTATCATAGGATGTCAGTTTGTGAAATTTCTGCCTTACTAGATCTGCGAAGCTGCTATAACTGAGAAGTGGAAGCGTCTAGGAGCAACAACAGCCCAGCCACGAAGTGTTAGACCACACAAACACAAAGAGTGGGTTGCTGAAGTGCGTAGCGCGTAAAAATCGCCTACCATCTCTTGCATCACTCACCACAGAATTCCAAACTGCCTTTGGAAGCAACATCAATAAACTGTGCGTCAGGAGCTTCACAAATTGGGTTTCCATGGCCGAGCAGCTGTATGCAAGCCTCACATCAACATGCGCAAAGCCAAGCGTTGGTTGTAGTGGCGCGTTGCCACTGTTCAGCCAGGAAACCCAAGTAGTAATTGTTCAGCAACACATCAGCTGATGCAGGATCACTCTTATCATGTGACAGATTGCAAACCTGTCTATATGAACATCAAGGTACTCACTCAGTCGGTTGTTGAGCTTGTACTAGCATGCAGGTGCATGTACCTGGTCTCGTCTTTTTAGTGGCATTCATGTCTTGCCTCGGGTTCTCGGAGCAGGAAGAGCAGTGCTTACTGGGCAATGTTGATTTTGAGGATTCTCCTGGGGGATCTTGTTCCGGGTATTTGGAAGAGGTCGAGGGTGCTGTCTTGCAGCCCTGACGGAGTTCGAGGCTGGCTGGACGTTTTCCTGTTTTGATCTCGGACTGGCCGGTTCCTTAGATCCCGAAGCATTTATGTTCCCAGGGGGTGTCCGCTCTTGTCGTTCTCTCACACAAGGTTTATTTGAGTTTTTGTTGGAGGAGAATGGCACTACACCCTGGGCAGCGTCGTTCCTTGTATCCCGGCTGACATGCCATTCATCTCCCTGGCGGCGACTATTCCTGATTCGGTCCGGGAGCAGATTGTGGCAGGTATGACATTGTTGGTTTTCATGGGTGGCGTGTTGGGGTTGTCACATTTCGTTTCGTTTGTAGGTCGTTGGTAGGTCGGGATGTCAATCTTGGGATGTCAATCCTGGTTGGGCTTGATTCGGTGGATAAACGGGTGGTTGACTGTGGGGATGTGTCGGTCATTCTGAAGGACGCCGATCTGAGGATTTCAAGATGTCTCACCATTGGTGAGTTCAAAGTGGCTTTCAGTGTTTATTGGGATGCCTTGTGCGAAGTGTTTCTGGACAGATTAATGGAACTGGACATGTATCTGATTATCATTTCTGATTTGGCCATGTGGTAGAAATCACTGATAAGAACTCTTACTAAGGAAGGTAAGACAGAGACCAAAATGCTCTTAAACACAAATAACAGATTATTATATAATATTTGCAAATAGACACAGAAAGACACTAACACAAGATCAGTGAGAGTCTTTCTGAAGAACAGTTCAGAAAATCTCCTTTTTGTATAGGTAAGAAAGTGATACAACACCTCACAAAATAACTGACATTTCATCAATACATGTTAATCTTGTCTAAACCAGTTTGGTTTATTCCTCTTATCAGTTTCGCTCTCCACCCAAGGTTTCACCCAAATGTAGGTTGCCCACCTGCATTTTACAAATAAATACCTCTTGACTTCAATTGTCCACCCATGTCTTGTCCCCCTCTTATTTACGACACCATTAACATCTTGCATTCTTCCTTTTTGGTAAAATACAGGTTTGGTACATTTCTAATACGCCCAATACTAAACCAGTAATTCTCTACTCCCCTACACATCTGTAGAAGACACTAAAACATTAGTTCAACAAATTTCTATAACAGCCGTTACTTATGGGGGTATCTTGTTTTATGAATATCACGTGTTTTTCGGCGAAATCTGCTATGTATGTTCAAAGATTCAATTCCAGGATCGATTGGTCAGTCGTGGATTTGAGTCAGATCAGTTGCATTTTCACGGGGCATTGTCCAGTCTCTTGTTCTGTTTGCGGATCCTTTGGGCATTTGGTGGGGTTGTGCCTGAAGGCTGCGCTTCGGCAGATGGCTTCTGGGGGTGGTTCTCCTGGAAAGGCGCCTGCCGCAGCTAGTCATCCGTGGGAGCAGGTGCGTTATTCGCCTGCTGGCAATCCTCCTCTCTGTACCAGTTTCAGTTAAAGCGTGTGTCCCTTCCTTAAATGTAGATTTATTAATTTTCTGCAGGTTGTGCGGGGACAGCCATCTGAGGTCTGTGTGCGTTCACAGACTTCGCCCATCGAAGGTGAAGCATTGAATAAACTGCTTCCATCCACTTTCTGCTGCTTTGTGTAAACATCCTAATCAGTGTTGGTTTAATTATCTTCTCTTTGGGGTAGTGCAAGTTTTCTTTGCCTGGCTGAGTCTTGTGCCTACTTGTTCCCATGTTTGTAAGAATCTTCTCTCTGTATTTCATGAACCGGGTGTGGTAGACAAACTTTTGGAGCAGGAAGTTGGTAAGGGTTGTTTGATTGGGCTGTTTGCTGCATCACCGTTTTCTGTTTTCCGGGTTAGTCCCATCGGCGTTGTGACCCAGAAGTATTCCGGGAAGGAACGTTTGATATTTGACCTTTCGTCTCTGCATAACGTCATAGTGTCTAGTGTAAATTGTCTTATTGCGCTGGAACACTTTAGTTTGTTTTACGCGACCATCGACAATGCTATTCAGTTCATCAAGGCTGCTGGGGTGGGGCTTGGCTCGGTAAGGCTGACATTACTGACGCATTTAAGATCATTCAATTGCATCCTTATCAGTGTCCTCTCTTTGGCGTAAAATGGAGGTCCAGGTTGTATTTTGCGGTCAGGCAAACATTTGGGTGCCAAAGCAGCCCTAACATCTTCAGTAATCTCTTGGAGGTGCTTTGTTGGATTATGTTGAACAATTATGGGTTACCTTTTTGGACAATTTCTTGGTTGTCGACTTTCTCAGCTGTCCGCCGCCTCGTTCAATTTCATAATTGAAAAACATGCTCTTGTTTTTCGGTGTACCTCTATCCAAGGAAAAGATAGTGGGCACTCAGACCTCTCTGGAGTTTCTGGGCATTCAGTTGGATAGTAGGCTGATGTGAGCAGCCTTGCCGTAGGAGACATTTCTCTGCATTCGGGGCTGCTAAGGGAGCATACCTTTGCAACCGCTGTTGCCGAGCGCAATTTGCTGTCCTTGTTGGGCCATTTAAATTTTGCGATGCAGATAATTCCCCACGACCGTTGTCTTGTCTCGATTGTTGGATGTGAAGACGGCATCAGGTTTGCGCGACGTGGTTGTTCTGTGTGAGGGTTGTTTGGATTTACGGTTCTGGTCACTGTTGTGTGACAATTGGAATGGCATTTCTTTCTTTTACGATGATGTAGTGGAGACCCCTCTCTGCAGTTTTACACAGAGGCGGCGCTCTCTGGAGGGTTCGTAAGTTTTCCCGGAAATTTGTGGTTTTCTGGGGTTTGGCCTGACGAGATGTCATCTGTGTTTTCCGGAAACAAGTTGATGGCTTTGTTCGAGTTGTATCCTGTAGTTCTGGCATGTATTTTGTGGTACGCTAAATGTTTAAGGAAAAGCATTACGGTGTTTTACAATAATGAAGCAACGTTTTTTCCGATAAACAAAGGCTGTTCAAATGTTCTTTTCATCAACAGGTTTCTCAGGCGTTTGATGTGGGTCTATGTATTGGGGAATTTCATCGTCAAAGCTGTGCACATTCCGGGCTTGCTTAACCTAGCGGTGCTCTTGTTTTCAAATTCAGGTGTTTCGGGAGTTGCGTCTAAGATCAGCTCCGGTCGAGCTTTAGTGCCTGTCCTTTCGGAGCGTGGTGCTGGATTCTGTGTTGCAGGCCTATTTGCGTTCGGCCTCCCGGTACATGAGGAAGGGTCTGGTTGGATCTACATTAAAAAGTTATGATTCTGCCTGGTCCTATTTCTCTTCTTTTTGCATGGGGATTTCTCTTCCCGTAGTGCCTGTCGATGTGACTCTTGTGTGTGCTTCCATTGTGCATTGTTTTGAATCACGCAAGATGCAAACTTCCTTCATTAAAGCTTCCATCGCAGGTATTCAATTTCATCTTCAAAGTCTCTATCCTTCCACGTCTAGTCTGCTGGGTAACTCATCTGTCAGGCTCCTTCTCCACAGGTTGTGTAAGGAGCGGCCTGTGGGCCCGGACAAAAGGTTGCCCATCACGTTTGCTCTGTTGCATAGGATGATTTCTGTATTATGGGGATGGTGTTTCAGGGTGTATAATGACGTGTTGTTGGAGGCTGTCTGTTTGACGGAATAGAACAATCAATAGAACCACAGGCGTGGTCAAAAAATTGCATAAAAATATGATATAGGGCTTGGCTGACTGCCACTACTTAGACTAAAAATGTATCAAAGTTTGTGGATTCCCTAAAATTTAAGAGGTTAATCAAGACACTGTTTGTTTGAGGTAGTTTGGCCAAACTACCATGAGGTAGTTTGGCCATTGTCCTGTAAAAATGCTAAATTTGTGTGCTGTAGCTATGCTAATACCATCGCACTGGTGGTTGCAATAGGTAAACCACTGCACATTGGCTGGGGTTTTTCACTCCTACTATTTAGTTGTGCAGCTTATCCCCTAGGGGGCAAACCATTTTTTTGTCAGGCATGTGCCAAGAAACTACAGGATATTATAAATGCATGATAGCCAATTTCGCAGACCTGTGTGAAGGTGCTGAGGTCAAATTTGAAGGCTGTTTAGCTATGTTAGACAAATTTGTTAATAGGTTATATGGTTTATAATTCCTTCGCACAAGCGAACGTGTTGCAGATTGATGTCTTTGATGGTGTTAGTGAATGTTCGTGTTTTTTACATTTCCACTCTGTTTTGCTGAATATACAGGATGCAACTCCTTATCGAATGGATTATAGATCCATCCCTACTACCAATTATCTATTTTTCATGTCCATCCTGTAGCGATGGCATGTGCGGGTTCAGGATGGCGCCTCCTGTGGTCGTATTTGTCATTGTTTTGCATTCACTCATGGTGTCACTTTCCATTGACTTAATGAAGTGAAGGCAGGAGGGATGTACGATATGATAATTGATTATGATTGGAAAGAGTTGAGCTTAGGGCTCAAGGCAAATCAAATTGGTATTTATAAGGAGTTACGTAAAAAATTTGTTTTTCCTGTTTGCATAGTTATAACGGAGCATTGGCATCTGTTATGTTTTACATTTTCCATTTACAGGATGTTTTTAATTGGTTTATTTGGAAATTGTTTTGTTTGATGTAAGGTCTAACATTTTAATGGTTGAATTGAATAGATCTAACCATTTCTGATTTGGCTAAGCAAAGTCAAGTCTGACAATCTTATTCCACTGCTAGTTACCACCGGGCATTAATATAGCACAAGGAATCAAACATCAACCAAGCCAGTTCTGGATGGAAAAGGAACTTTGACATAGACTATTATGGAAACTTGTCTGAATAGGGTGTACGCTTCACCCTGATGATGGAACTTCTGAGATCCACAAGTTTTCAGGACTAATCTATTGTCTTCTTTGTTGGGAGTTGACGGAACAATTCCCAGTGGATGAAAGTCCGATGGACTGTTAAACCACACTAATCGTTGTTTTGCAGTTATACTTTCAACAGATCAGGACATCACAACCCCTTTTTTGATGATACATCTCGTCACTGCCTGGACACAGACAACTGAGTGTGTGAGTACCAGCAACATGTTCAAGAAGGATTTCTACAACTACACTGGTTGAATCTGTTTCAAATCTTCCTGACCACTCACATGGCAGAACGATGCCAGGGTCAGATCACTTGGCTTCACACTCCATTTCTGGATGAATCATCGACAGCGAGATGAGAGGAGAATCCACCTGAGTCCTAAAGGACTCCACATACTACAGGTCAGAGTACCACGGGCCAGTTGACTGAACAGGTCACATGGTCCCAACACAGTGGAAGACAGTGTTGTGGTGTTAATCTTGAATTAGTGAAGTGTTGGAAACTCACTGTTCCATTATACACCTACACTGACTTGTTAGGAAAACCAGGCAATTTGCTAGGTCCACATCACACTGACTGTAATAACTGATATTGGATTTGTGCATCACTGATACAAGACAAAGAAAACTGAATACAAGAACTAAAGGACACTTGATTGGACATTGACTTCTTTCCTTACAATCTAAGACTTTCCTAAATGAACTGATTTGGTGATTTCGTATGTATGAAGTTTTATTTCTCGCAAGACAGGTGGGAAACTTTGTACTTTGTACGATGGCAATCCCAATATTGGACTTTGGCATATTTGTGTGGATGCTTAGTGATCTACATTATGACGGCTATCATTGTATGTTTGGATAGTGAATTGTTCCCTATTATGGGTGGAATTGGTCCCTGTCAAAGGTTGAAGTTTTCCCTATTTTAAAGGTAGAATCTTTCACAAGTCTTTTGTATGATATTGTTGCATGGATCATGATATGGACAAGGGGGGGTTTTGATTGTTCAATGGACTTTGGGGGAATTGTTTTAATCATGATGTCATGTTGAGTCTGATTTTCTGCTAAACACCGTTAACACTGATAGTAGCCTGTTGATGTCAATATGTTTCTCAACCCTTATAATCTGAGGTGGGGGAGGGATTGATGACTGTCATATATTGAGTTGTGTCAGAGTGTGGTGTGTCAACTGTGTCTTGTCTACATCCATTTTCATTTGAGGAACAATAAGACCCCATTGGTTAGATACTCCTTTTTGTTGTTTTGTCTTAGTCATTTGTAACATAAGTGTATAGGCCTCTTCTTTTCATTTGGAATTGAATTGTACTTGTAATATTTTATCAAACATGTAATGATTTTCTTTACTTGTTTGATAGGGGGGAGTGTGGAATCTGAGCATTAATAATTACAATATGTTTCATTGGAAGTGAATGTGTCTAGATAATGACAACAACAGAAACATCTCTGTTTAGATTATCTCTCTGTAGGTTGCACTCTGATAACCACAGGAATGTTTACATTGACCATTTGGCATGGTGGTTACTGTCTTGGAAACCTGATCTTTGCTAGGTAAACACGCCCTTCAATGTATATATCAGCTTTTAACCAACATTACAGTGAGAAGGATTGAGGTACAGCGAGATTGAGGTTGTGTAAGGAAGACCGACTCTGTAACCTCATGAACAAGACTATCTAATGCTGCAATAAATAACTGAATTACTCTCTCCCTTGACAACCGTGAATGCGATCATAATTTCAAACACTATACAAAACGTCTGATTTCTAACAGTGCCAACCCCGGGTGGTACCTGGTGATCCCCTGTTCGTCACTGATGCCAGCAAACCGATGTCTCTGCACTGGTTTTCCTCCTGGCTCCGTCAACTGTGCCAATGCTTTTGTCTTCGGAGGTGTGTACTCCTCATTTCTTCTCCATTAGTGCAGCTACGACCACTTCCCGCTCTGTCTCCGTATCTCCATTGAAGTGCATGGGTCGCTGGTCTTCCGATGCCTACCAGCGCTTTGTCAGATTGGATGCTAAGGACATTGTTGAGTTGTGTGATGTGTGTGGTGTGTCTCATTCTATGACTGCGGGGGTGTACTGTTTGAAGCGGGTCGCATATTGATGTGGCAACAGTCTGTGGGGTGTATGCAGGCACGTGGGTGTTGGGGGACCAACAACATGTTCGGGGACACCATGTAGAGTATTCCATTGCAAAGATGGCTGATGCATCTTGCTCCAGTAGGTACCTGGTGGTAATTTGGTGGGAGTGATGTTCCAGAGCAATGCAGGGGTGACATGCCGCCAAGTAGGTTTGTCTCCTGGAAAAAATGGCTGGTTCATTTTGCACCTGCGAGGCATTCTGCAGTGTTTCATGTGGGAATAAATACACGGACTGGGAACGTTTGCATGGGTGATGCGCCGCTAAGTAGGATTATTCCCATCTAACCAGATGGCTGGTTCATTTTACTCCTGCGAGGCATTCTGCAATGTTTCACGTGGCAATAAATACTCGGACTGAGAGCGGTTGCATGTGTGATGCGCCGCTAAGTAGGATTATTCCCATCTAACAAGATGGCTGGTTCATTTTACTCCTGCGAGGCATTCTGCAGTGTTTCATGTGGGAATAAATACTCTGTCTGAGAGCACTGTATGGGTGATGCATCACTAAGTAGGTTTATTCTCTCCTTGCTCATTGCCATGGGAATTGCATGAATAATAACAAAGGTATGTTATTGTTGTAGTATTGTATACACAATCATGTGATGGTTACCCTGAAGGAGCAGAACTTAATGCCAAGAAAAGTTCTCTAATAAATGGTTAAACTCTTACGTGGTGTTTTCTGTCTGAATTTGCAGTAAGATGAGCCCCTGACCTGTGAGTGGTCACCAACTCTGTTTCTAGCACAAGAGCCCCCGACCATCACATTTTCTCCATATTTGACAGTTGGTGTCACCCACTGAGGAACCATCCTTTCACCTACTCAATGGCATACAAAAACCCTACGTGATGAAACAAAGATTTCAAATTTTGAACCATTTGTTCATAAGACCTTCTTCCAGTCTTAAATAGTCCACTGGCGGTGCTTCGTGGCCCAAGCAAGCCTTTTTTTCTTATTTTGCCATCTTAGCAATGGCTTTCTTACTGCCACCCAACCTGTCAAACCTGCAGCTCAAAGTCTTTTCTTCACAGTTGAAACTGAGACTTTCTTATTTTGACCAGTGTCTGTCGTCTTGTGAGCCGCCTATCATGCAAGCTGTTGACTCTAAATAACTTGTCTTCATGGTTTGCAAATTCTCTAAAGGAAAGACCTACACTTTGAAGGGTTATAATGGTCTGTCTTCCTTTGTTAATTGCCCCTTTCTCACAATTAGATTTAGATTTTAGATGATACTTTATTGTCATTGAACAGTACAAGTACAGTACAATGAAATGCAGTTAGCATCTAACCTGAAGTGCAAATAGAAGAGGGCAGAAAATGTACAAGTATTAAGTATAATGTATGTACAAGTGGGATGTTTAGATGTACAATGAAGGCAAATGTAAGTACAAATGGCAATTCTATATGTGCAATGAAGGTAAATTGAAGGTAGCATGTGCAACTGAAATGCAGGGATAGCAGCAATGAGGTTCCCGAGGTAGATATGTACATGTAGCAACTGAAGCAGCATCCTTGTCAGACTTTGCAAAGCAGTGTCTGATTCCAGTAGTACAAGGGGAGGAGTTCAACAAAGTCCCTGAGAGGCAGTACTGAGTGGTGGGCAGGTGGGTATGGTTAGTGATTGGGTACAGAGTTCAGCAGGGTTACAGTAGCTGGGAAGAAACTGTTCCTGAGCTTGCTGGCGCGGGAATGAAGAGACCTGTTCCGCTTGCCTGATGGTAGGAGGGCGAACAGTTTGTGGCATGGATGTGAAGTGTCCCTGATGATGTTGTGTGCCCTATGCAGACACCGCTTGCGCTGGAGGTTTACGATGGTTGGGAGCTGGGCACCAGTGATGTGCTGGGCGGTTTTCACCACCCGTTGCAGAGCCTTCTGCTCGGCCACGGAGTATCCACCAAACCGCACTGTGGCGCAGTTAATCAGAATGCTCTGATTAGCTGCGCAAGACAAGGATCTTGGAAGACAGATGGGCCTTCTTCAGTCTCCTCAAAAAGTACAGGTGCTTCTGCACCTTTTTGACCAGGGTAGAGGTATTGCGGGTCCAGGAGAGGTCCTCGGAGATGTCGACACCCAGGAATTTGAAGCTGGACACGTTCCACCTCAGCACCATTGATGAGAACTGGGGCGTGACTAGCAGCCTTTCGACTTCCTGTAATCCATAATGAGCTCCTTGGTTTTCCTTGCATTGAGGGCCAGGTTGTTGTCAGTGCACCATGCCGCCAGGCGCTTGACCTCCTCCCTGTAGGCTGACTCGTCATTGTCACTGATCAAGCCTACCACTTCGGTGTCGTCTGTGAACTTGACACTGGTGTTGGAACTGTGTACAGGAATGCAGTCATATGTAAAGAGGGATTACGGGAGGGGGCTCAGCATGCAGGCTAGTGGAACACCAGGGTTCAGGATCAGGGTGGAGCAGGTGAAGTTGTCTAACCTGACAGACTGGGCTCTGTTGGTTAGGAAGTCCAAAGTCCAGTTGCAGAGAGAGGGGCTGATCCCTAGGTCATGGAATTTGTTGACCAGCCTAGAGGGGATGACCGAGTTGAATGCTAAGCTAAAGTCTATGAACAGCATTCTCGCATAGGTGTTTTTTCCAGGTGGGTCTGGGCAGAGTAAAACTATGGAGATGGCGTCCTCTGTAGATCTGTTCGATCCGTAGGCAAACTGGTAGGGATCCAGTGTTGGGGAGGCAGGTCTTAAGGTGGGCCAGGACCAGTCTTTCGAAGCACTTCATGATCGTGGGGGTGAGTGCAACAGGTCGGAAGTCATTCAGGCAAGACGCAGTCGACTGCTTTGGCAATGGCACAATGGTTGTGGTCTTGATGCACGTGGGGGCACACACCTGGGCAGTGACAGGTTGAAAATGTCAGTAAAGACCTTGGCTAGCTGCTCGGCACATGCTCTGAGCACACGCCCGGGGACGCCATAATACTTCGTTTGATACAATACTGTCAAATTAGGCTTAAGAGGCTGTAGTAACACAGTCTGTTCCAACACTGCTTTTATATAGACAGTTTGTAATTAATCAACAAAAGTTGGGATAATTGTAGGAATTGTTAGCATCAATTTTGAAAGCTTAATTAAATTCCATTGCTGAAGAACAGCTGTAGGTTGTTAACCCATTATGTTTTCTCTGAAAAAATTGCTTTTTTACAACTCTGGAATGTGCATTATATTTGTACCATTACAGGTTAGTCACTGGATTTGAACTGCTTAAATTTCAATGATAACTGAAAAATGGGGGTCTTCTAAAACTTTTTACTGGTAGTGGAGCTCACACCCTAAAGAATGTTATGCAACTTAAATGCCCTAAAGAAGGTACTTTTAGCACGGGTAGGATTTAGGTCTAGCTGAAACTTCTGAGAGTGATTTGTTTGCACAAGGCTGTGGAGACCTTTCCATCGTATTAATTTACAATAAAGTCAATGACCCGATGTACAAGTTCTACATGGAGTTGTGACTCTTCTTTCGTTCCCTTGTTCTGTTCTTTGTCGTCCTTTTCCATTATGCGAAGTAATACATTTTTCATTGACGTGGTGTCTCATCATGTAAAATTCAGATCTCTCCCTAACATATAGTAACTTTGGACATGGGCCAGGTATAAAACCTAGCCTCTTTTTATACCTGGCCCATGTCTCTTTCTTCACCTCTTGCAGGAGGAGGACCTCTATGTTAATGTCATCATTGTGGTTGGGGTTGGAGACATCTAAGAGAGACAGTTTCTTGGATGTAGCATTCTTTGTAGAATCCTTCTGCAAGTAGACATATGTCCTTTCTATAACTATCACAACCTGTGGCAGATGATATAGAAATATGTTGAACTAATGTGTTAGTGACTTCAACAGAGGTATAGGGGAGTAAAGAATTACTGGTTTAGTATTGGGCTAATTAGAAAGGTATCAAACCTGTATGTTAGTGGTGTCGTAAGTAAGAGGGGGACAAGACATGGGTGGACAATTTAAGTCAAGAGGTATTTGTAAAATGCAGGTATTTGTAAAATGCAACCTGCAAAAAGAGGTATTTGTAAAATGCAACCTGCATTTCGGTGAAACCTTAGGTGGAGAGCGAAACTGATAAGAGGAATACACCTAACTGGTTTAGACAAGATTAACATGTATTGATGAAATGTCAGTTATTTTGTGAGGTGTTGTATCACTTTCTTACCTATACAAAAAGGAGATTTTCTGAACTGTTCTTCAGAAAGACTCTCACTGATCTTGTGTTAGTGTCTTTCTGTATCTATTTGCAAATATTATACAATAACATGTTATTTGTGTTTAAGAGATTTGTGTTCTTCAACAGCCATGATCTCCAAGAGCTTCTCCTCTATTTCAGAGGGCTGAAGCTCCTCAACCCCAACAACTTTCTCCATTGGGCTGTCTGTCCGAGGTCTTCTGCTCAGTAAGATACATCCCCATAATTTCCTGGGACAACAGGACCTCCTATAGGTTGGACAGGTACTGATCCAGAACACGTGGGGCGATGTTCACCACCACAAGATATTCCAAGTGCCTGTCTAGGTTTGGAATATCAGCAACTCTTTTGTTTAGAACAGCAAGCTGTCGATGTATGTTGGCAATGACGTTGGAGACACAGAAATACTGGAGAAGAATGTTTCCAAATTCCGGCTTCTCCGTCACATGAACCCACTGCAAGACGCTTAGGGATTTAACCATGTTGCTGGCAGAAGCATGCATTACTTGGCTTAAACATTGGACCTGGGAAAAGATCAGGCTGATAGTTATTACCAGCACCACAAGCTGCTTCAGGATCACTGGAGCGTTTGTCATTTGGACATTTGCCTTTATGTCCACCAGGGCATCAAGCACAGTGGCCTTTGACTCCAACAAAGAGCTGTCGAACCCAAGAAGGTCAAAGCTTTTCACTCCCTCTTTAAGCTTGTTTGAAACATTGTTATGTCCACAGCTACTGTGAAGGACATGTTTCAAGTATCAAGGTTTATTTGTCAAATGCACCGAACAACACATCGTCATCCTGCACAATGAAATTCGTATGACATGGCACCCGACAACTACATAGTGAGAATTAAGGAGAAGAATATGTAAGCAAAATATATCCAGACAAAAAAAAATAGAGCAAAAATATACATAACGCTGTACACTAGCAGCAGTTTAAATAAAAAAATACTGTAAGCTAGCAGCAATCTGCGTAGTATTATTGAACATTTAGATATGGCAAGTATGGAAGTAATCTACATTACAGTGTAAACTAGCAGCAATTGGTAGAGATATTGAATATTATAGATACATATGAGTGTAATAAGCTTATAATTGGTGGCAGAGCACCCTACTTAGTAGTGAGAATTCAAGGAGAAACATTTATACACAGCAAAAATATAGCAAGAAGATAAAGCAATATTATACATAACACTGTACATAACAGCAGTTTAGAAAGAGTACTGTAAACTAGCAGCAATATTGGTGGTAGCATTGAGTATTATAGGTATGGTATGAGTATGAAAGTAATATACATAAAAATGTAAACTAGCATCAGTTGTTGAAAGACTAGGATGGGGAATATGAACAGTGTGGTAGAAGTATTGAGCATGTGACGGCTGCTCCGTGTGGAGCTGCGTGCTTTCTCCCTCTTCGGCGCTCCACCTCACCGGTGTACTAACCACCGGCTGGAGCAGATGGCAGCAGCGCACCCATCACCCCCACACACCTGTTTTCAGTTAGCCATTACGATGTCTATTTAGGTTCCTCATTTTCACCTGCACCTCACGGGTTAATGTGTCTCTGCTGTATGTGACTGTGGTGCCATACCTTTTGAGATGAAGTCAAACAACGTGATCCTTTGTGTCGGTGTTGTTTTGTTACTTTTGTTTTTTGCCTCTCCATTACGCACTCACTATCCTTGCAACTCACAGAATAACCCGTCCCCATAGAGGCACTTTTTGGGGGGGGTTTTGATCTGTTTCTTTGCGGTTTTTCTTTTCGTTTTCCCTGCACTGCCTAATTTGAGATGAGTCAGGGTGGGTACGGGGATGGGCTGGAGCCTCAGGTCTTGCACCAGAGCAAGAGGATAGACTCCGTGCCATGCAGGGACAGATCGCCGGATTGGTAACAGCGTTCGGCGAGATGATGTCGAACATGGCAGCACGGTCAAGAGGGGAGAGCCCTATTGACAAAGCTGGTGTTGCTGCACCTCTTGTTGTCGACCATGTGGAGATTAGCCGCGCCCAGGTAAGAGAACTCTGGAAAGCCTTGTCTGAAAAATATGATGTTAATCCAGAGGGTTGTCATGGTTTCCTTCTCCAATATGAATTGTATTTAGGGGATGAACATTATACAGATTACAAGAAGGTGACCACGATAATCATCCGTTTAACTGGGTGCGTCCTCGAATGGGCAATGGCACTATGGGACAGCGGATCTGAGGAATTGAGGTTGTTTCCCACTTTCATCGCTCAGTTCCGAGCTGTGTTTGACCGAGGAGCAGGATTGGAGCGAGTGGCTTATGCGCCTTAGGCAGGGAACAAGCACGGCCTCAGAGTATGCCATGTCATTCTGGACGGTGGAGGCATCCAGTGGCAGGAACAAGCTGGCTCTGCAGACTGCTTTTCCCAGGGGTCTGTGAACTGAGGTCCAAATGGAACTGGTGTGTGTCAGCGATTCCATGCCGCTGGATGTCTACATTGCCAGGGCTATTGCCATCGACGGGCAGCTCCGGGACGTGACCGTGTGGCGTACTGCGCCCATCTCCTGCCCTCTCAGATGCAGGTGGAACCTGAGCCAATGGAACTGGGAATTACGAGGCTCACCGCAGAGGAGAGAGAACGACAGAGTCAGCAGGGTCTGTGCCTGTTCTGTGGTGAGAAGGGGCACTTCCGGAAGGGGTGTGCCTCGGCCCTGGTGCGGAACAGGAAGGGAGTGAATAGCCAGGCAGTGCAGGCTGGCACAGTAGGTTCCTTGCGTTTGCACAACATAGCAAGCCCTTTCTGTTGCTCTGTGGTGTTGTCTGGTGGCTTTCCCACTCATACATCCACAGCCCTGATTTATTCTGGAGCTGCAGGGAGCTTCATTGACCGTTCCCTAGTCTCTGTTCTCGGGCTGCCGTTGTGCCATTTGAGCTCATCGATGCCCATCCAGGCTTTAGATGGCAGTCCCATGGGGTCCGGTTCCATTACCCACGTGACTGGCCTGCTCACTCTCACCATCAACGGCTGCCATCAAGAGAGACTGGAACTGATGGTGATGACGTCATCCATACACCCCATCGTCCTGGGTCTTCCGTGGCTCCAGAGATACAACCCCAACATTGCCTGGAGCAAGCAGTAGATCCTGGGATGGTCCC
>JACXGI010002629.1:51048-65734 GCA_016801175.1 Esox masquinongy
CCCCCCCCCCCCCCGACGCCGGATTTACCCCCTCTCGTTGGCCGAAAATGAAGCCATGGAGATCTACATCAGAGAGACACTGGAACAGGGACACATCCAGCATTCCACCTCCCCTGCTTCAGTGAGCTTCTTCTTCGTTAAGATGAAGGACAGGGAGCTTCGGCCCTGTATTGATTACTGGGGGCTCAACAACATCACCATCAAATACAAGTATGCCTTTCGTCTCATCGGCCATCGAGCAGCTGAGGGCGGCGCGCTTCTTCACCAAACTTGACCTCCGGAGTGCGTACAACCTGGTGCGGATCCAGGAGGGAGACAAGTGGAAGACAGCCTTCAGCACGGCGTTGGGCCACTATGAATACCTGGTCATGCTATATGGGCTAGCCAATGCACCAGCAGTGTTCCAGTCCTTCCTTAACAAGGTGTTCCAGGATATATTGGGGAAGTATATGTGGTGGTATACATCAACAACATCCTGGTGTACTCCCCGACATACCTGGAGCATGTGGCCCACATCTGTGCTGTACTACAATGTCTGCTCGACCACCAGCTATATGTCAAAAGCGAGAAGTGCTCCTTCCAGTAGTCCCCCGTCTCCTTCCTGGGGTACTGCATTGCTCTGGAGGGCATCCAGGCGGAGGAGCTGAAGGTGGAGGCGGTGAGGTCATGGCCAGTCCCAAAGACCATCAAGGAACTACAGAGCTTCAACTGGTTTGCCAACTTCTACCACCGGTTCATCAGGGGATTAAGCTCCATCACCGCGCCACTCACGTCGCTGCTGAAACACCAACCATAGCGCTTCCACTGGACCCCAGAGGCAGAGAAGGCCTTCCTCGACCTGAAGGGCAGATTCACCACCGCTTCCCTGCTGCACCATCCAGACCCACTCAAGCCCTTCACGGTCGAGGTGGACGCATCCGAGGTCGGGGTGGGGACGGTCCTCTCCCAGCAGCACCAGACCACCGAAACCTAGAACACGCCAGGGCTGCGCGGCACCTCAACTCCCGCTAGGCCAGATAGACCCTGTTCACCCAGTTCACCCTGACGTACTGACCAGGTACGAAGAACGTCAGGGGGGCCGAACTGCCCAGGGACACGCCCATCTTGCCCCCCTCCTGCATTGTGGGTCCCGTCTCCTGGGACATTGACACAGACATTCAACAGGCAGGGAACACGCACCACCAATGTGCCCCCTGGACATGACCTACATGGCCCAACTTGTGACCTGGGTATACACATCACCAGCGACCGGACACCAGGGCATTTCCCGGACCCTGGAGGCACTCCGGGAGAAGTACTGGTGGCCTGGCATGGGAAGGACTGTGTGGCACTATGTCCTCTCCTGCAGTGTATGTGCAGTCAAAGGCGCTGCAAATGGCTCCAGTGGGCAAGCTCCACCCCTTACCAGTACCTCAATGACCCTGGTCCCACCTCTCCGTGGACTTTGTGATCCCCTCTGCCACGGTCAGAGGGGAACAACACCATCGCCGTTGTGGTGGACCGGTTTTCGAAGATGGTCCGCTTCGTTCCATTGCCCGGCCTCCCCTCTGTCCTCCAGTTCGCTGAGGTGCTGTTCCAGCAGGTTTTCCGTCTGTATGGACTTCTGGAGGACATCGTCTCTGACCGCGGCCCCCAGTTTACATCCCAACTATGGAAAGCCTTCATGTCCAGGCTGCTGGGGGTTGGGGGGTGTGGTCAGACCGGTAAAGCTTATTACTGGCTAATATGCTGTTAAAACGGCCAGTGGCAAACGCCATACATAGTCGCTATTTGTGGTGGAGGTAAACTTAGTAAGAAACGTTAGTCAGTTTAACTGCATCAATGTCATTCGACGACATTGATACACAAATGGCCGAATGGCCAATTAACTATTAAAACGGCCAATGGTAAAAGAGGATTTGTTCAGGATAGAGACAAGAGACTATAATGACACCCTGCAAACACTCAGTTCCGTGGTGTAGTGGTTAATGACACAGACGTTCACGTGGGCGACCCAGGTTTGAATCTCGAATTGGTAACACTTTCTATTGCGGGCCGGCTGATCTACTGCGGGCAGGTTTATTGTATTAATTGGAATTACTAAATATCTGACAGAACTTTAGCGTGTGATGTAGACATGTAGCCCAATCATATTAAGGTAAAAAGCAATGGTTTAGAAACCCATTTCCAAAGGCACTGTAGCCTACACAACCCATAAGGTAAAATGTGAATTCCGTTTTTGGCCAGCTATGTAAACTCTAACATTGATTGATCCTGCAAAAGGTGTTCAGTTGGTTATAGGCTAGTCCTATTTGTTTTCCAATGCTTCTTAATATGAAAGTAATTTAAAAGTAATTCAAAGTAATCAGATTACGTTACTGAGTTTGAGTAATCAAAAAGTTACGTTACTGATTACAAATGTGGACAGGTAACTTGTAACTGTAAAGGATTACATTTAAAAAGTAACCTACCCAACCCTGTATATACATACACACACATATATATATATATATATATATATATATATATATATATATATATATATATATATATATATATATCATATATATATATATATATATATATATCAGTGGCGAACCGTGAGTACCGTGAGTTCACCTTGGCCATCACTGCCGAGAAAAGAAATCATCGCGGAAAAACAAAAAATCATCGCGGATGTAAACAAATAGACCATAACGTCAATAACATTCTCCGCAACAAGAGACATTCTCAACATTAACTTAAACTGGAAACCATTTAGGCTACATAGTTGAACTTAAATAAACATACTCTAAAGCTAAAATCTGGAAATATAAAATTAGGTCACCCAGAATGTCACCCCGTGACGCTGCTGACACAGACACCGAGGCTCATTTCATCACCATGGACAGCGCTATGAAATCATGGCACATTACAAATCATTCACACATTGACAAATAAATTCATGAGCATCATCAATCTACAATACAATTTCAAAATCACAATACGCCAAAAGTTACACAAAGCTGGTAATACAAAGACTATGTTTTAAAGTTACAATGAAGTGCAAATGCCTCTCCATGCGCAATTATGCATGGCGCAATAAATTAAAGTCACAATTTTAATTTATAGGTTCTACTATACCTCCTTAATTCTCCACAGGGAAAGGGACAGACAAGTGAGCATGGGGGGAATAAAAACCCTCTAAAAACAAAAATCCAACCATACACTTCTGATATGTTTGATATATTGATTGATTGATTACATATTGAATTAAAGGCAATTTGCGCTGGGACAACCTCCGCAATAAATAGAAATTCCTGAATGTCCACCTGGCCAGTAATCTTAATCCCTTGAAATAATAATCAAGGTGGCTTATAACATAGGCCTACCTTACATGAAAATGAAGTCCATTCATCGGTCTTTCTTGTGAAGTGGGCGATGGCGGCGTCATAAAGTTTGTCCTTTGATTTGAGCTCCAAAAGAAGTCCTTTCTCTATGGGCATCAGTGCCAAAGCTCCCAGGCGATCCTGTCCAGTACTGTTCCTGGCGTGCGTCTTGATGCGCTTCAGAGCCGAGAAAGACCGCTCCATGGAGGATGTGGACACGGGGATGGTCAGCACCAGGCAGGTGAGGTGATACAGTTGCGGCATGCTCTCAGTCAGCTCTTTAAGAGTCAGAAAGTGCAGCAGGTCTGATGGGCTCCTTGCCTCAAAGTGTGCCATGTTGTACATGACCGTCAGTTCAGTTTTGAGCCTGGGGAGGTGAAAATGCAGCCCGTAGTTTTCCACAAGGCTCTGAAACTCAGAGTTGGGGAAGTTTCCTCTGTATGAGGCAAACTTCTTGGGGTCCAAAAGGGCAATCAGCATGAGTTTTTCATGATCCTTGAACCTGTTCCTCAGCTGAGTGAAAATGTTGTCCTGGATTTCACTGTGCAGCTGCTGGTACGCTGCGCGCACATCTCCAACTCTCCGTCCCCTGCGCCCGCTGGGAACCCCGCACAGTGTCCTCATAGATGGAGTCAAATTTGACCTTTTCTCTCTCTGTGGTGCTGAAAAAGTCCTCGATGCTGGACAAACAGAACTGCATGTCATACTCCTTATTCTGCAAGATCCCAAAGAGCACGTCGGAGTATGCGAACACGGAGTTGAATGTGGCGAGGAGAAAGCAGAACTCGAAGCCCGTCAGCAGTGCAGTGTATCCATCAGTGCTGTGTACAGCATCATCATCAAAATCATTGTGGTTGTCAACAATGAATTCAAAGAGTTCTTCTCTCCGCTCATACACAGTGCAAACCAAACGTGATGAAAAGTTCCACCGTGTTGGGGTCACTCTGGGCAGTCTTCGCTGGCATATTTCATTCAGGAGTTTCGTGCATTTGGCTGACTTTGTGAAAAAGGCTGTGAGGCCACTTAGGTGGGAGAAAAAATGTTGCACTCTTTGATTTTAGCAGCACTTTGAGACATGACGAGGTTCAGAGAGTGCGCATAACAGTGAACGAAGAGAGCTTGTGGTATTTTTTTCTTTATTTTAGCTTGGACCCCATTCAGTCCAGAGGCCATGACTGCAGCTCCATCGTAACACTGGGCAATTACCTTATTGGTGCAGGCACAGTCCTCCAGAAACTCCAAAACTTGACCAGCTATGGCTTCTGCGCGCTTATCACCACTGACATCACCAAACTGGAAAAAGCGCTCCTTCACACCACTGTCAGTGGTGTAACGCAGGACATATGACATCTGAGCGGTGTTACTTACGTCAGTTGTCTCGTCTACCATAACGGAGACAAAAGGCGTGTTCCTCACCTCCTCCCTCATTGCTTTGGTCATTACATCTGCCACCGATTGAATCAAGTCATTCTGAATTTTGCTGGAGGTGCCGATGAAAACAGTGGCCGAATCCAAATGACAGCGCAGAGGGCTGTCATACCCCACCAAAAACTCCAGCAACTCCAAGTAGTTCCCCTTGTTTTCCGAATCTTTACTCTCATCATGTCCTCGAAATGCCAGCTCTTGCTTTCCAAGAAATGTGACGACATCGATGATACGTTTCAGGATCTCTCTGTTCTGCCTGACCTTGTTGTTGTGGGCCGTAGTATGATTACGGCGCTGCTCATCTAGCTGAAGATCAACTCTTGTGTCCCCAAAAGTTTTCAAACTGACCGTCGCTTGCAGGTGTGCCGCAGAATCTTGATGTCGGTGGGCTGACTTTGTCAGATTTGTAAGGCTGACAAATCCGCCGCTGACCCAGGTGGATGACTTGTCAGTTGTAAAAAGTAAACAACTCCAGCAGTACAGCCTGTTTGTTTTCTTACAGTCTGTCATCCATGGATATCGCTGATAATTTTCGGTCTTGAAATGCCTTTCCACTTTCTTAACCTTTTCTTTTAATTCCAGTTCTGGAGTTGGTCTTCCGTTTTTTATTATTTCAAGTCTTTCTGTGAAAGGCCACCTTGAAAAAGGCGATGCTATCAAGCTAGCCACAACGTCACTCTCGTCTTCCGCCATTTAACTCTGTCTCTCAACCGCTCTCACCACTCTGCAGAGATTCGGACTTCACAATCTTTTGTTTTTTTCCCGCCCACTTGAAATCAAAGCGTGATTGGTCGATTTGCCCGTCACTCTCCACACCAAAACACATAGCTTGGCCTTCCCTGGGATTCGTTAAGTCCTAACCAATGAATGAGCCAGCTAACCGGGCCTTAATAGAGACAGACGATTCTGATTGGATAACATGTTTTCAGGACATGAACTTGACAGTAAGCTTAACTTTAGAACATAGATGAGAGAAAATGTATTAAATGTATTGTATTAAATTAAATGAGATAGAAATTAAAAAATAAAAAAACATATTTTTTTATTGAATACTTAATCAATAGTATTATTATTATTATTCAATTTATTATTATTTATTATTTTTTTTAGGCCTTCTCTGAAGGTGTAGAAGGCCCTTAAGGTTCCCCACAGATATATAATATGGAAATACTTACCAGCCGAATACATGGCTTTAGTTCGAAATCCAGATGCCAAAGACTTATACACACTACTGTGTCTCCCATTTAAATATGTAGTTAGCAAATATGTTCATATATTTACTCTAACCCTACTTTTCCGTATGGAATGAGTAGCGAAATACTTGATCATGATCCAGAGAAAAGTAAACGTGGTTCAGAAGTATATATATATATATATATATATATAATATACAGGCCCGCTGATAGGGGGGGACAAACGGGTCTGTTGTCCCGGGCCCAGGGTGGGGGGGCCCCAGAACTGACATTTGGTTGACATTAAAGGGACCATCTAAGATTATCTCGTCCCGGGCCCAGGCAAGACTGTCAGCTGGCCTGTATATATATATATATATATGACAATTTATATCTTATCACAGACGATGATATGAAAATTGCAGTAATCTTCCAGACCTGCTTATTCCAAGACTAGACAATAGTAGAAATAATGACCCACCCTGTTGTTCCAGACCGGTGTGCCCATTTTGTGACGTTTGGGTGTTGCTGAATAGTGTCCTCTGTGGGGCACTGTAGCGTGTGTGAAATCCGTATTTGTTCCAGCCGACCGTAACTGACGTCGCTGTAGTTATATTTAAATCAACGCTAGAGAAAAGGTTCGCTATAAATTGGAAATGAATTTTAAAATCCGCGCTGCAAGAAAAGAGGATTGTAAGGATATATCTAGAATGATTATGGTGAGTTTTCTAAACTACATTGGACTTAATACCTCTAGGTTGGACATGCAACCTCGAACCTTTCACGTTCAATGAAAGTTGCTTAGTTGCACTCGTTTTTTTTAGACACCGCAAAATATAATATAATTTAAATAGAACTGCATACATTAAGTGTTAGGCTGCTGTAGGTGGCAGACAGAACTTAATGAACTTTATTGGATGTTTGACCTGTTCTTTCACGGAGGTCTGTTAACATGTTTGCTATCGCTCCTAGGAGTTGGCTGTGTATGAGAAAATGCCTGAACAAGTGAAGATTTCCAATGAAGGTTATTGTTGTAAACTTTCCATGTTAGCAATATAAATCCAAATCTTTGAAAAACTTTGAAATCAACACCCTGTCTCATTTTCACTGTTCCTGCAGATTTGGAGCGAGATGGGTTCTCCCCAAACCCTTTCTTTGAATGTCTGATAGCAGAAGTGTCTGATGAATACATGAACAAAGACGGTACAATATCGTATTGCAGTTTAATGCAAGTTGTTTGCCTGTATAAAAGCTCTTCTGGTATGTCCATGTCGATATTCATCAGATTGTTTTCTTGCAGAAAATCATAATTAAATACTGTGGAAAGGCATGCCATTAAAAATAACGACATAATTGTTAGGTTTCCAAGGGGAGATGTTCTATAGATAGTAATACCATCAAAAAACGAACAAACAAATATGTACAGAAGCAAGGGTTAGGTTTAGAAGAACGTTTAGGGTAAGGGTTAAAATTACGATATAGTTTAAGGTGAGGCTAGAAGATAGTTAGTTAAAATGTTAATGATAGTAGATTTTCTGTAGAGCATCTATAGACACTTGGGATTTCCAAATTGTGTTACCGACTTTTATTTTGGGTAGTCCCATTGAGATCAAGTCTCATTTACGGGCACCCTGTTAAAACAAACAATATTTGCCAACAAAAACGTCCCCAGTCAACAATTTGAACTTCCTAAAAAGCACCAGAACATCAAGCTTTTCCACACCTGAGTGGCATTGAAACCAAAGATTTCCATAATTCTGTCAAGACCAAAGGGATCTCCATTGTTATTCATTCCTGAGAACAGGTTTGGTGATTTCTATGTCTAAATTAAATCAAAAAGGTTACATACATAGGATGTTCCTGGAATATTGCTTTGTGTATGAACAACAGTGAATGCATGTCTTTCGGATATAGAGGACCGTCCCCCATGTTCATAGAGAGCACAGTGATGAGTCCTTAAATTGTCCCCACTGTTAAAATGAATTGCTGAATAGTAGACTGTGTCCAAGGGTTTCAGAACAGAGGCTGCAGCATACACAAAAATAATAACACCATAGACAACTACAGGGACTAATGTTTGAACAATCTTCTTTCTATTTTCATAACTGAGGCAATAAATATTTCTGTATGAAAAAAATCATAGACCTTATCATCAATCCATATGCGCAAGTATATATATTGCACCACCAATATATATAAATTGAGTGAAAGTTGCTCAATTTGATCTCCATTCAGAGTGCAAATATGCAGGTGCACAGGATCAATGTTGTCATTAATGACTAAACTAGGTGTTGAGTACTCAGTAACAGCGAAGAATTGTCTTAGTTCAAAGGTCTTACTGATCCTATATCCCTGTGCAGGTAATTTTACCACACAGTGAAATAAGGGAATATATGATTGTTGTCCTTACATCATGCTCAAGGCATATGTCCAAGTACATTCATAATGTAACAGAATGTGGCACATATGTTGCAAACGCTGTGAAGACTCGACATGCAAAAGCATTTATAGACCAATTTGGAGTGGACATCAGTTCACTGAATACTCAGTATTTATGCAAGCATTTAATGAATGAATGGGATATACGGTAAAAGGCAAAACATTTTTTGCCTGAAAAGGCAAAAAATTTGCCAGCAATGCCTTCTTGTCCTTAAAGCGATAGTTTGTCCCAAAATAATATTGTTCTAAATATTCACTTGCCAAAAGTTATTCCGGAATGCACCTAGAGCAGACCTGGGCAAGATAAATCCCCCGGGCCGGATGCCTCCCGTTGAGTCATTCTATCCGGCCCGCGATACATCTAAAACTTAAAAAAACAAAATAGAAATACTTGATGAGCTCTGCAGATTACTTTTTTTATTCCGGCGCATTTATTTTATTTCAAATGAAATGTCCTGTGGCACTCCCAGTAATAAGAACAGTAATATCATTCTGTCTATTTAAAATACTTTTAAGTTGAAACAAGCTATTTGCGTTGCTGTGATACGTAGCTATAGACCAGCTCCACAATCCACGCGCGTAAGTTATCATTTGTTCATACTATACGCAATTGATGACTAGCGATATCTGAAAATGAGCCTGTCAAAGGAAAGTTGATAATGAAAGCAGGGTATTTAAAAAAGAATGGACGGAAAAATTATTCATTTGCAGATGTTGCAGGTTAAGCAACTTGCTTAATATGTAAAGCTAATATTGCATTTTTGAAAGTGTACAAATTGCAGAGGCACTTCCAGAGCAAGCATGTGGACAAATACAAAAAACTGTCACCCGATGCTAAAATTCAACAACTCCAAGGACAGATCCAGTCTCACTGACGAACATCTTACAGCAGTACCGCACACTGCTTCAACAGAAATGACTCCTGACTTCACCTCACTTGTCAATGCCCATACGAGGCTCTCCAGTTCATATTGAGTGAGTGGCCCTAAAAGTTGATTTCTTGGGTCTAGGCTGCTGGAATAGCGGTATGAAGTTAGGTAACTGCAATTATACCAACATTTGCATTGAGTGAAAATCTGCAAAAGTGATTTCATAGATGTATAGCTGCCCTTATAACTGTTGTTAACAATATACCTTATATAATATAGCCTACTCTGTAAAGTTGAAAGTAAAATTTTAAGGCAAATATGTGTTGCAACATTTCCGTTGAGTAGTAACCTTGATAAGGGATTTCTTAGGCCTTTGCCTGCCATAGTAACAGTTGTTAACAGAGTATAATATAAAAACATTGTTAAAGTATGTTATGAACCCTGTGGCTCTAGCAGTCTAGGGTGGATGGTACAGAGACCCGTAACATAAAACTCATGCAAAGTGGTGTAGTGTACAGGAACAGTGAGAACAAACGACACAGACAACCAAAGCTTCCGTCAAACATAAAACATTTATTATAAACACACGGTAAAGGGGGTAGGGAAAAGGGGCTGAGCTGGACCCAAGAAATGAAATAATATAGTCAAAACACCCCTAAACAGAACGTGCCTGCCTCAAGAACCGCTTAGCTAACTAATAACCAATATAAAAATACAGTGGGTGGTCCGCTCAGTTCTAACTAGTGTTTTTAGACAAAGTTTTCCTACGGGTTGTGTATGCCCAAGGGCGACTTGCTAAAAAACCCTTTTCCCAGGGACAAACAAAAATGCACAGGTTGAACAAGGACTAAACAGCACACAGCAAACAATTGACTAGACAACACCAAACAAAACACCACAGCAATACAAACTCGCATGAAACAGGACAAAGTGAGATGTATTTGCTAAACTAAGTGAGTCTCTCTCCCAAAAGAGTCTCTTTGGGAGAACCAACTGACTGGGTTTTTAAACCAGGGATGTGTGATGCGATTGGGTAATGGAAAAAGGAACAGGTGGTGCAATTAGGAGGGGTGTCCACTGATTGGTCAACCTCAGCAGTCAGGCGATGCACTCATGACTGCCAGGTGGGAAACCCCAACGAGCACAATCAGGAACATCAGGGACACCTGTGGAGATGTCAGGAGGGGAAAAACACAAACGCACATACAGGGTACCTGCATGCGTAACAAGTAAATTAAGTTAGATTATGAAAATGGTGTTACATGGATAAGTAGTATGCATAAATATAATATGCAAGTTAGCAGAGTTAGCTATGGTGTGTCTTTTAAGCATGTTGGTTAAAAAAGTAATCTGGCCCGCGATGCTCTCTGGTATTTTCAATGTGGCTCCCCAGTGGAAAATATTGCCCACCCCTGACATAGTAATTTTTTCAAACCATTCATTATTCAGCTCTGTCCCAGGCTATAATTAGCGTTCTTAGCATCATCCAAATTCATGAATGAAAACTGTTCGTCCCACTACAGCAAAGCTGCATTGCAAGCAGAAAACTACTCCAAAACACCTCAAACTACATTCAGTCATCTGTTGTGGGAGCATCGATTTTTCTTTTTTTCTTTTTCTTTTTTTCTAAACTGTACACTGACCAAACGTTCGGTGGAATTTGATCTATCAAAACTCTAGCAAACTATTTCCTGTAGCCACTTAACACAGCTTCTGTCCTTCGGTAATTATGTCATTGGGGTGGGAGTGAACTTTTACCTCCAGAAGCCACATTATCGTGAATATCGTTGGTGGACAGTTTTGTTTTTACCATTGTGGAAAATCCAGCGATCGTGTTTTGGTTGCAAAGAAAGGTACAAGGGACCTGGCAGAGGAGGCTTGGTGTTTCACTCATTGCCATATCTTAATCCAGACATGTAACAGTTCATTCTACCATTAATGACACATGATTTAGTTAGATATACAGGTCTATTGACTCTTGTAAAAACTCCTTAAGCCCTGGTTAAACTAACAAAAAGTATTTTTTGTTTGTGTGAAGGATACACCATTGTGGGGTACACTGTTTACTTCTACACATACAGCACATGGAAAGGGAGGTCAGTGTACATGGAGGACCTCTATGTGATGCCTGAATTTAGAGGTAAAAATATTAATAACTAAGAAAATTTACAATTGTTATACATTTAGCACACTTTAATTTGGGCAAAGATATAAATGCAACATGTAATGCGTTCTGAAGATTTTAATCAGTTAGTTATCAGGAAATCAATTAATTTAAGTAAATGAATCTAATAATTAATAAATTATCTATGGATTTCACAATTGCCCACTGTACAATTCTTGAAGACATCTTGTTTATTGCATATGCTCCTTTAAAACCTGAGAGATCTGTGGTCCCCAGCACAAGCAGCACCTATGTAATCATCATGCTGTTTAATCAGTTTATTTGTATGCCACATTCTGTCAGATTGGTGGATTATCTTGACCAAGGAGAAAGGCTAGCGGACAAAATTTGTGAGAAATGTGTTTTTTGTGCATATCGAAAAAATTTTTATTTCAGCTCATGAACTTACATGTTTGTTTATATTTTTGTTCAGTATACATAGACTATTCTACAATATGTGTACCACAATATCTCTAACACTCAGAAATGCATCAAAAATGTTTTATCAGATGTAGGCAATAGAAAGAAATTAAGCTACTGATGCAAAAAAGGCTCCTTTGTATTTTGTGTTTCAACTTGGGAATGTTATTGGGAAGTACTGCTGTAATGTACAGTAAGGCTAAACATTCTCAAACTGATGTGTTTTTCTGTTTATTCTCCCTGCAGGAAAAGGCATTGGAAAGGGATTACTGGCCAAAGTTGCTCAGGTGGGTTTCATGGTCCAGTGTGTTGGAAATGTAGCCCGTTCATCATAGTTATTGTTCAGTGGTTAATTTCTGAAGTAATTAATAACGGTTTTACATTGCTGCGGGAAGATGTTTAGATAATACTGTAGTTGATCGGCTGGTGGAATTTAATGTATATTAAACGCATGGGCGGTGCATGCCGTCAGCCGGGACGGATTTCCATTCTCCCTCCTGATTGGCTAGTTCCGCAATACAAATTTGGCGCTTTTTCACTGCATGGTACCGGCTCAACTCTACTCGCCTCTACTCGCTTTGGGTGCTTTTCCACCCCTTAGTACCAGCTCGACTCTGCTCTACACGCCTCGCCTCGGTTCGTTTTCCACTGCAGATAGTACCCTGTACCCGCCCATAGTGACATAACAGGAAAACTGCCATGACGCCACTTCCAGTGCGACACACACAGGAACAACAATGGAGGATATCGTAAAGAAAAATCTATTGAATAAACTCCATTCATTTTCTTTTAAATTGACATGCTTTGAACGTAAAATGGCAAATCAAAATAAACTATATCTGGATAACATGGTCACAGACCCTGTTTGAAAAACAGTGAAAATGTATAAGAATTATATTGTCACCCTGCAATATAAAAGTTGACATAACTGCAATGTTCTGTTAGATTTAAGTGTATACACTTAACAACTCAACACCAACACATTTAAAATAACCTACAGAACCCCTCCATCCAGATTAAAAGGTATAATTGCTGGCTATAATACCACGCAGACTGACTCAACAGTAGCCTAATGTACACAAGGCAGCGTTTATACTGGTAGTAGCAAGGAAGCACATGTGAGCAGTAAATTTTGTCTTTAATACATTGCAGACTGCAAAAATGGTTAGAAAGCTTGGTAGGCTGCTTCTGTTTACAAGACAAAAACCTATCTAAATGGGCATCCAAACATAATCTATCGAGATTTCAAACCACTAGACACCTTCTTTGGTATTGTTAGGGCTACCATGTCTGCCGAAAGGCCTTTATCACCCCGTTTTACCGCACAGGTTTGGTGGTAAGCTGTTCTTTCCCTTGTGTAGATTATGTGCAGAGTCTGAAAACCAGGTAACTGATTGTTCACATACTGATTGAGAAAGAGCTTTAACTGGTACCTGGTTTTCTTTTGAGCTTGTTAAGGCTGTTAAGAAATGTTATTGCATTGTGAAAATATTCGAAGTCTGGGATTTCTCCTGGACATCAGATAATCTTTTTGCAGATTACATGAGAACATTCCTGAAGCACAAGCAGGAAGCTAGAGGCTTCCCGCCATCAGTAGTTGACGATGATGGTAAAGAACAGTACATTCGTGAATATCATGAAAAGGAGGGTGTGCAGCTTGACAAGAAAAACGTTGTAAACAGTGCTAGGCGATCTTTGGCTAAATTGGCAATGAATAGTCTTTGGGATAAGATGGGTGAGCGGACTTACCTTTTGAACACAATGTTAATTACAGATCCGGAGGAGTTTAGCCATTACCTTTTTTCCAGTGAAATAGAAGTTAGTCATTTCTCTCTCATCTCAGACACAGTTGCGATGGTATGGTGGCGTTACACAAAACAGACACCTATCAAACAACGTAACGGCAACATTTTTCTTGCCGCTTTCACAACAGCTTATGCTAGACTCAAGTTGTATTCACTCTTGGAGAAGTTGGATAGATGTGTGCTCTACACAGACATTGACCCAATCCCAATGTCCACACTCACGGACTATGAAGCGTGTTCTCGCTAAGTCTGTGAGGGCTTAGGGCTGTCCCACTGTCAAATCGTCAAGTGTGCAAGGGCTCTTTCGCAGACATTTTGAGCCCTTTATGCACCCTTTTCGTAAGTCAGCATTTCTGCAGACTTTGCCTGAGGGAATTGCCCACAGTTCATAGCGTTGTGACAAGAAACATGTGGGTTACCAGGGGAAGCCCGGATGCGAGAGAAAAATCCCGGAAAACCCGCATTATAAGAGAAGAACGGTAAACTGCACTACATTAACAAGGTTTTAAGATGGCACATAGAACACATGAAATCAGAGGAATGTAATCACCTTATTACACACCTAGTATATTCAACAATTTATTTTAGTTTTTGCTTAACAATGCTGGTTTGACCAAAAATAGTACATTGATTATTGACAAATATAGATTGTTATTGACAATTACCTCTTGTCCACTCTGTAGGGCAAGAGCCTGCAAGACATATAAATCAGGCAGTTGGTCTATTAAGTGCCTTGACTGCAAAGAAAGTAAAAAACGTAAAATAAAAAGTCCCAAACCCACAGTAGTGTGCAACATGTTTCAGCGTTGTCAAGGTAACATAATAAAGTCGCAAAATGCTGTCCCATTACTATTTGTAGCATTTTGAGCCCTTGCAGCCTCTTGCACTCAATCACTTACCAGGTGACGTCAGTTAAGTCTGTGAGGGTTCAGGGCTTAGGGTTTAGGGGGGACATTGGGATTGGGCCATTGATTTAGTAATCTTTGTCACATGCCACGGGGATTGGGTACCCCCTCTAGGCCCGTTCTTGGGTGTGTGGAAGATG
>JACXGI010002630.1:0-58106 GCA_016801175.1 Esox masquinongy
ATTTTCGGAGATACTGAATTTGGGATTTTCATTAGTTGTCAGTTTTAATCATCACAATTAAATGAAATAAACATTTGAAATATATCAGTCTGTGTGTAATGAATGAATATAATATCCAAGTTTCACTTTTTGAATGGAATTACTGAAATAAATCAACTTTTTGATGATATTCTAATTATATGACCAGCACCTGTACTTCCACCACAAATAGCATCTATGAATTGTATGGCTTTTGCCACTGGCCGTTTTAACAGCATATTAGCCAGTAATTGGCTTACTAGTTAGTATCTACTAACTTACTACTTGGAATAGTCAAAAGAATTGAGCAATTGCTAGCGAGACTGAATATGAACTTTACACTGCCAGAGCTAAAGTTACACTGCCAAAGTTTTATTTTAGGCTTACTAAAACGTAGCTACTGAAGGTTGTTTCCAGCTAAGTTTTTGTCCATCCTGAAGAAATCCACAAAAATATATGTGCTATTTCATTTCATGCCACAACAACATTTTCTTTCATTTGTGAATGACATTGATACAATAACAATCAATATAGGTGACAATAACAGATTTTTTCGTCAAGTGAAAAGACGAGAGAATCAAGGAAACCCCACCTCTTTTACTGCACAAGTGGCTTTGATCTACTGTATATTATCCCAAAAAGCATGCACGGATGCGTACTTCAAAAATCCACTAGAAATAGTTGGAATATAATCATAAACAATTTTATTTTAAGCTTACAATAACGTAGCTTCTGAAGGTTGTGGCCAGCGAAGTTTTTGTCTATCCTGAACAACTCCTAATGCATAATTTGCTTTGACTGCAGCGAGGCTCGAACACTGGGTCCCTGCATGGGAGTCTGCGTCTCTAACCACTACGCTTTTTAACAAAGGGTAGTCAGTCAGTCACTCACTCACTAAGAGATATTCGCTCTTCTTGGCCGGCTCGGCTTATGCTGTCCGGCAAAATAAATCAAGAAATAATATACATAACACTGTAAACTAGCAGCAATATGTGTAGTAGTACTGAATATTATAGATATGGCAATAACATGCATAACAACGTGAAACAGCAGCAATTTTAGAAAGGGTAGGATAGGGAGTATGAACAATATGGGCAGAAATATTGAATATTATAGATACATGAGTGTAATATGCTTACGAATGGTACATGCTAAGGCATATTCTAATGCACATTAAATGTACCTGAAATGACATCAGAGCATCTGAAATGCGTGATCAGTATGATCATAGATCAGTGTTGCTGGTTGAGAAGTAATATGGCTTGAGTTAAAAAAAACTGTTGGTGAGTCTGGAAGTGCGTGCCCCAATGCTCTGATAGCATCTATCAGCCGGCAGCAGTATGAACAGACCGTAGCGTTGGTGGCTGTGATCTTTTTGATGATGTTCCGTGCTTTCCACGGGCATTGTGTATGGTAGATGCCTTGCACGGAGGGAGATGGCAGCCGATGACACGCTCTGCAGATATCACCACCCTCTGGAGGGACTTGTGGTCCACAGCGGAGCAGCTGCCGTACCAGGCAGTAATGCAGCCTGAGAGGATGCTTTCAATGGTGCACCTGTAGAAGTTGCTGAGAGTTTTTACAGATATGCCAAATTTCTTGAGTCTCCTCAGGAAGTATAGTCGTTATTGGGCTGTTTTCACTGCCGGGTTCGCTTGTCTGGACCAAGTGAGGTCATCCTTGATGAACACACCGAGAAACTTGAATTCACAGACTCTCTCCACTTCAGCTCCATCGATGTGCATGGGGGCATGACCCCTGCCTCTACCACTTCCTGATCATTTCCTTAGTCTTGCAGACATTGTGAGAGAGGTTGTTGTCCTGGCACCATGTAGCCAGGTTCATTACCTTCTCTCTGTAAGCGCTCTAATCATTGTTAGAGATGAGACCCATGGTTGTGTCGTTGGCGAATTTAAGGATGGTGTTGGAGCTGTGTGGCCACACAGTCATGCGTGAACAGGGAGTACAGGAGGGGACTGAATACACAGCCCTGTGGGGCTCCAGTGCTCAGGGTCAGTGCAGAGGTGGTGAGGTTGCTCATTCTACCTGGGGTCTGCCCGTCAGAAAGTCCAGGTTCCAATTGCAAAGGGAGGTGTTAGGTCCCAGGGTCCTGAGCTTAGGACAAGCTTAGCATGCATAATGGTGTTGAATGCAGAGCTGTCGTCCACGAACAGCATCCTTATGTATGTGTTGCCTTTTTCCAGGTGGAAGAGGGCGGTGTTTGTCATCAGGGGGGATGGCATCGTCCGTAGATCTATTGGGGCGGTATACAAATTATAAGGGGTCCAAGGTGTCAGGAAGAGTGGAGCAGATGTGAGTTCTGGCCAGCCGCTTGAAGCACTTCATGATGATAGAGGTCAGTGCTACAGGGCGGTAGTTGTTCAGGCAGGTGATGGAAGGTTTCTTCGGTACAGAGATGATGGTGGTCTGTTTGAAGCAGGAGGGGACTGCAGACAGAGACAGGTAAAGGTTGAATATGTGAACCCTCGCTAGCTGGTCGGCGCACCCCCTGAGGACAAGGCCTGGAATGCCATGTGGCCCTGGTGACTTTGGAGGGTTCACTTTTTAAAAAACTCACCTCACGTCAGCCATGGTTAAGGATAGTGTAGTCGTCCTGGTCTTCAGCAAGCCTCACTGAAGGAATTGTGTTGGTTGCCTCAAACCGTGCATTCAAGGTGTTGAGCTCGTCAGGTCGCGAGGCAGCGGGAGGAACATCATTGCTATTTCTCCCTTTGTATTATGTGATGTGTCACAGTCCACCCCACATGCGTCTGGGGTCAGAGCTGTGGTAGTTGGACTCCAACCTATCCCTGTATTGTCTTTTTCCATCCCTGATAGCCTTCCGTCGGTCATATCTGGATTTCCTCAAAGCCTCCAGGTCCCCAGAGCTATAGGCAGAGGACCGTGCTCTGAGCTTAGCACGGACAATACCATTAACCCAGGACTTTTGGTTGGGGAAAGTCCTGACATTGACACTCGGGACGACATTGTCGATGCATTTGAAAATATATGCTGAGACAGAGTCTGTGTATTCATCAATGTTCCCATCGGCTGCATTACAGAACATCTGCCAATCCAGTATTTCAAAGCAGTCCTGTAGAGCTGAAATGGATCCCTCATTCCAGCATTGAACTGTCCGAGAAACCGTTTTTCCCTGTTTTAGGCGTTGTTTTTAGCAAAATGTATGTGTGATCAGCCTTACCAAAAGCAGGGCGGGGGATGGGTTTATAGCCATTTCTTATTTGTGAATAACAATGGTCAAGAGTCTGATCACCCCGGGTAGGAAAGCTAATGTGCTGGTGGTATTTTGGCAAAACTTTCCTCATATTTGCTCTATTAAAATCCAGCCAGGTTTCTACGAACGCTAGCACACAACAGTTCACAATGTCCTGCTGAAAGATAATCCCTGCGTGTAGTTCATCTATTTTATTGTCTAGAGATTGAACATTTGTGAGTAAGATGCTCGGTAATGGCGGATTGCAGTATCTCATCGGACATCTACATAGGATATCGTTACGTGAATGTTCGTCAACGTCAATGTTCTGATTAATTTTGTTACCACGCTTTGGGATTAGCGCCTAATGCCCTGTGGAACACCAAAAACAGTATGACTACGAGCAACATTAGCAAGCCTTTATCTCCCAATGCTAACAGCATGGCTACAGGTGCAGGTACTGCACAGCGAACAAATAGTTCAAAACCGCTGAAGTGTGTGGAAACAATGATTGAAAAAGAATCGATCAAATTGACCTAAAGCTAGCCATGTTAGGAGACTGGGGAAGAAGGGACAATATCTTGATCTTGGGCCTAAGAGAAGAGGAAGAAGGGGGGAATGCCCTGTCTTTTCTTACTTCTCAGTTCCCAAAATGGTTCCTTGGGCTTTGGGATCACAGATCCCCATTGGAGATCATGCGAGCTCATCGACTCGGATAGGTAAGATAGATAGGCTACATGTTTTTGCGTGTCCTCAAATTTGTGGTGCATATTTTGGCATGCAGGTCCTGTTAGAGAATATAAGGCAGGAGGGAAGGGGGATAAAAATGAGAAAAAGGGAAAAGGGGTTTGTTTTCTTGGCAAGTATAGCATTGCCTAATAGGTTATCTATTATTATTTTTTCCTCTTTCTCCTTCTTATTGATCTTAGTTGGTCTAACATGAGATTGTGATCTTTTTTCATATTGATGCTGTATCATGTTAGCTATTTATTCATGTGTTAAATAAATGCTGATATTTGTTAGAGTTTTTGTTTCATAAGCCTGTTCTTATAGATGAGCAACCCAGATAGATATTCTGATATGGGAATTTCAACAGTTAATGCATCTAGGGGAGGGCAGTCTTTTTCTCACTATAGCCACAACCACATTAATGGAGGGTGGGAATGGCCGAGGAATTTTTCTTCCTCAACCATTGTTTTTGGGGTGCGTAATGGTTTATTATTTTGTGTTTTTTGTGGACACTCAGGGGGAGGGCAGGAAAGGTGTGGGTGAATACATATTGTTTTGTTATTGTATGTTTATGTCTGTGTTTTTTGGGGACCATGCTAGTTTTAATACTGCAAGTAAATTAAGTTGGAGGCTGTCAATGACGGTTAAATCATACGTATATGCTATGAAAAATGAATGATTTAAACATACTTGCATTTAATGCACATGGTCTTAATATTCCACACAGAGGACAGGTTGTTTAGATTTATTTTGTAGGAAAAAGGTAGATATAGCTTACATAGAAGAGACACACCTATTACCAAAGGATGTGCATAGTGTTATGTGGGAAAAGTTGTACTTATCTAGCCTTTCATATATTGAATGTCTAGCATAGAAGCCTCTCTTCAATAATGTGATACTCAGGCCAAGGTGTTAGAGGTCCATTGTTTCTACTGTCCCCATTGTCATGTAGCTTTGCGACTCCCTTTCTGTACCTGCTCCCCACTTTATCCCCAAAAGATTTTCATCCTGACCTTGTGTAACCTCCTGTACCTCCTGTGGTGTACCATTTGCACTGTCTTGGAAGAATCAGTGCCTCGTTGTCAAAAGCCCTTATTTGGGCCTCCGGAATTAATACAATGGCAGAGTAATTGTCTTAATCTTCATAGGTTAAAATTACAATGTTAGATTCAATATAAGCAGGAGGGTTCAGGTCATTCGTCAGAGATTCCTTGCATGCAGTCTCTCTCCATGCAGCATGTTAAATCATATTAAGTGAATCAGATATACTTTGTAAATTAAGGTGTTTTTGTGTTATTAATCTATCAATATCTATGTGAAATTCCACGACAGTTAACAATAACTGTGGTCGGAGGTGACTTTATTGCAGTGGTGGATCATGCGATGGACAGAACGGGACAAACGGAGGGTAGAGACCAGCGATTATGTTCTGAAGCACCGCGTCAATGGGTGCTGGATGTAGCAGTGGTAGATATGTGGCATGTTAAAAGCCCAATGATCAAAGATAACTTGTGTTATTCTTCAAGACGCAAGTCCTTCTCTAGAATTGACTACATATTTATGTCAAATAATTTGTGCCACAACATTGAAATTGAATACACACCAACTAGCCTTCCAGATCGTAATATGATTTTGTGTGCAGCTGAATTAAGCCCTGAAAGGAATCGTGCTTCTCGCTGGCGTTTTAACTCTAGTCTCCTAAAAAAACGAGTCTTTTAAACATCAATTTGCAACAGAGGTTATGCAGTTTATTAGTATTAATCAAGGTTCTGGGGAAAATCCAGAATACTCTGGGATGCAATTAAGGGCTTTGTTAGAAGCATCATAGTCTCATTTTCTTCTAATTAAACAATTAGAGGCAAGCCTAAAAGTCCTACATCATCGAAATCAATCTGATACATCATTAAGGAATATATGTCAGTTAACATGTAAAACGTAATTAACAAAGAAATAAATGAACAATTTATACAGACAACGTGCAGAATTCATCACGCACAAAGCATGACAAAATGATTATTTTAATAGTGCATGCACCAGTCGTCTATTGGCCATGAAATTACGTACCAATGATGGGTTTGCCAATATTACTACAGTAAAATCTACACAAGGGATAGTCCATACAGATCCAAAGTTAATTAACAGTACGTTTTGCACTTTTTTCAGCCTTATATTCATCAAAGACTGTACATGATGATGAAATCTAGCAAGTTTTTTAATACTCAATCTCAGACAACTCTGTAATTCTGTTGCCTCACAATTCAATTCTCTGTTCAGCTTGACCGAGCTCAAGGAGGCTGTCCAAATGATGAAAAAAGGGAAATTTTACAGAATCCCGCCTCAGCTACTGATTACTTTTTGGGAGCATTTAGGGAAACCATTACTAGATATGATTCAGTATTCAGTGTCCAAAGGCTCTTTTTCACAAGATACAAATACAATTATCTCACTTTTACTTAAAAAAAACGAAGACCCTTTGGAATGTGCCCATTATTATCCATTATCGTTGTTAAATTCTGATGTTAAATTATATGCCAAAGTATTAGCTCAAAGACTGGAACCTTGCATGTTACATTTAGTTCATCATGATCAGACAGGTTTTATAAAAACTCGTCTGGCTTCTGACAACATTCACAGTTTTCTAAATATTATTGATGCAGCTGCAGATTTGAAATTACCTATCGCTATTCTCACATTAGATGCTGAGAAGGCTTTTGACCGTCTTGAATGGCAGTATCTTTGGACAGTGCTCAAACATATGGGCTTTGGAGACAGTTTTATTAATATGATCAAAGTATTATATTCCAACCCATCTGCTATGGTCCTCACTTGGAAACACTGTTTAACACAATTCTTAGTTGGCAGAGGGACTAGGCAGGGATGTCCTCTAAGCAGTTTACTTTATCGTTGGACCCACTTGCTCAGACAGTCCGTCAGTCCACACATACTCCTATCACTGCTTATAACTCTGACCACCATATTTCCCTTCATGCAGATGATATTTTACTATACGTTGGTGATGTTCCTCATGCTTTACCCATTTTCTCAATATTTGTAAAGAATTCAGTTTAATTTCAGGCTATAAAATTAATTGGGCAAAATCTGCATTACTACCACTGAATGAGAGCATGAAGAACACCTCCCTCTCTCCTAATATTCCAGTAGTTAGTCATTTTAAATATTTAGGAATTGATATATCCATATATCCATCTATACAGAACACTGTATAGGCAAAATCTTCTTTTTGCCCTGTTATTTTACAGTTACTTATGGCGTGGCATTTAATGGGAGACTATTGCAAATATACCATTAAACATCACCTCTATATGGCACTTGTTAATAATCATGGCCTCCTCTTGGGTACCAGACCAATATCATTTCCTGCATGGAGGGAGAGAGGGATCCATGCTCTCTTTGATATTGTGGATGACTTCAACCTACGTACATTTCAAAACTTAAAGATTCAATTCAATCTTCCTGGTTCTTCTTTTTTTTCTATTTGCAACTTCGTTCTGCACTGGGTGCATATGGAGTCCCCTGGGGTTTAGAATTAGTATGTCATCCAAACCACTAGATTATGAAATCAAGGATAAGTAAAGGCATAGTCTCAATATTATATCATTATATATATTTAAATCAACACTTCAATGACTACCAATTCATTTAAATTGGAATAAAGCCATACCAACAGTAGACATTAATTGGAATACTGTCTTGTCCAACATTACATTATCATCAAGAAACTCAAATCACCAAATGACACAATTTTGCACACATGACTTACCTAACTTCCAAAAAGCTATTTCAGATTAACATAAACACAACCTCTGCTTGTATGCTCTGCACCCAGGGTATTACTGGAACCTTTATTCACATGATTTGGGAGAGCCTGAATGTTTTGTCCTTTTGGTGCTTTGTGACATTAGATTAGATTCATCTGAATCTCAAATCGCATACTTGCATACTATATTGTATGCCAGATTAGTATGCGAGAAGATTAGTATGTCTCAACCCATAGTACGCTGAAAATAGTATGCCAAAAGTTCCCGGATGGTCTACTAAATCTGGTGGATTTTCGAAGTATGCGTCCGTGCATGCTTTTTGGGGTAATATAGACAACTCCTTGCGCTGAGTAAAAGGGTAGGAGTTTCCACGATTCTCTTGTCTTTCACCGGACGAAAAAGAGAGTTATCTTCACCTAACTGTCTTTAGGGGGGTTAGGACGATTCTAAGGGCCCGTGACTGACAGGGGCCGTAAAACGTATAAAAATATTAGAACATTAGGTATAAAAAATTATTGACCCATCCATCTATCCTATTTTCTTGTTTTTGGTGAAAAGAAAACATCCAGAGAGCCACTGTATTGTGCATTGCGCACCCCCCCACCCTCCACATAAAATGGTTCGGTCCTGTCTCCAAACCATTCGCGAACCGTACTTGCTAACAGTGAATTGCGAGTGAAGAGTGCGAATGCAGTGTGAAGGATGTCTCCGCTTACTAAAAAAAACTCTTGTTTCCTAAAACGAAAAGAAAAAAATAGAAGAGAAAAAAGAAAGGGTGACAGAGAGTATGTTACAGAATTTTTCAAAAAGCAAGGTGGGTTAGTCCGCGAGTAGTGGATATTTACCTGTTAGCTTAGTCCATTGTGAAATAGGCTACTTTTACACCCCTGTAACGTTAGTTACTTAAAATCTGCAAATTAAATTCAGAGTGTTTTCATTTCGTTCCTCTTTTAGCTGACATTTAATCAATGCAGGCAAACGTTTAGTAAACTATTGATACTAAATCAGTTGTTCCTGCCCCTGCCTGGTGCCAGGCCCAACAGATGCTACTTCAGGCTCATCAGCACTGTCTGTCCATCCCCGTAACCCTGAATCAGCCCTACTCCCAACAGAAAGAGGTGAGCAGCACTGTGCTGAATGTAATGCCAGTTAGCATAATTGCAGGGGGTCCGTTAGATTTTTTTTTTAAAAAATTATGAAAAAAAGAAAAATAATTACATCCTTTTCAATAAGAATTCAAACCTATATCATTCTATAGATGATAATGTTAATTTATTCAATTGTAGAGGTTTATGTATATTTAAGTTATATTTATTTTAAGCTATTCATTAATGTTGAGATTTTTCCAGTCAAGACTTGTACCATTAAAAACATTTAGACTGTTAAAGATGGCTTTTAGCATATTTCTTATAGAGGGAAGCTTTCTCATAGCATATTTCTTATCAGTCTTCCATCAAATAGTGAATTACACTTATAAGAGCTCACGGTGCCTTCGGCTTTGTAGCGTGTTGGCAACAGCTCCTTGACTTGTGTGCATGCTAATATAATATAAAGACTTCCACAGGACTCCATATAGTTATGAATAATAAAATATATGGGCTTTATTACGTTTGCTTCACAGTTAACGGAGTATGTTAAAGAAATCTTCTTAGACAAAGTAAAGTAATTTCTACATACAACTTATGCAACTACGGATAGAAAACTGTTTTGCTCCGCCGTCCAAAACCCCGGACACCCACTTCGTTACAGCGGAACACACAGCTGTTAAGTCCAATCACCGCCTGTCTTAAAGTGACGGTAACCAAATAAGAAAGATATACAATGACAATGCATCCCATGCCTATACAATGCACATCAATCTTAGTCTCCTACCATTGTAGTAAAATGTCAGAAATTACGATAAAAATAATTGGACAACAATTTATGCCCAGTGTTTAGTATATGGTAGTGATACTATTCCCTGTGCACTCACACCCTATATTAAACAACCGCACACCTCTAAAGGTGCTTTGGCTCCCACACCACTGTATGCATCGTGCCAATCCCTCCAGCCCCACTCCCCCCCGGTGCATCTGGGTGGGGCCCAATATGATATATTTTCAGGGGGCCCAAAATCTCTGGCCGCGCCCCTGAGTACAGGTACAGTACAACGAAATGCATTTACCTTCTAAACAGAAGTGCAAATGAAGGGGGCAGAAAATGTACAAGTATTAAGTATATGTGTATTACAAGTGAAATGTATAGATGCACAAAGAAGGCAAATGCAGTAAAAACGGCAAATAGAGGAGGGCAGAAAATTTACAGGTATTAATTATGGAAGTATATTTATGACGTTTTTGGGTTAGCAGACTTGAGTTAACGGAAGTTAAATGTAACGGAGGTTAATTAGTCCGATAATGATTTTCACAGTTAATTAAAATGTTAAATCGTTAACCAGAATGTTAACTTTGTTAATTAACAATTCATGGATTAACGGTTTGGTGCCCAGCTCTGCAAATAAGGTACTGTGTTTTGTACTTGTTCGTGTTATTAGTTGTATTTGTTGCTGGGAGGATACATTTACTTTTCTTGTTTCACATACTGAGCCATTGTCAATGCAACTTTTTAAAGCTGAATACATAATCAGATTTTAGGTTACGATGGAAGTTGAAAAGTTACTTGATTTTTAAAAATAACATTTAAAAAAAAAAACTCACATTTTAGGCAGGATGTGTAATATGTTGTTTATATGTGCATAATCTACAAGTAGAATTATAGAAGGGGAGTGAACCCCCCGACTCTCATCAACACGGTATCCAAGGATTCATTTTGTGTTTGCACAGGAACTCTGGTGATAAAATCTCCCATTCTATCACCTTTGTAAAGCAGTGGTGACATCACATGCATAGGTTTGAATATCTGATCGGAAGTTGCTTGATTGGTCAGACAACAGAGTTTGAATTCAAACTTTTACCAAATGGTTAAAAAGGCATTGATCACTGTTAACTCTTACTTCTAGTGCTTGAATTGGGTAACTATATTCTCCTCTTCTGTCTCTCTCGCCTCTCTGTCTGTTTCTCTCCCCTTGAACATTCTTTCTAGCTTTGGCCGTTTAGGCCATGGGTATGTTCTCTGCCTACCTCTATGATTCATGTTTGGATGCTTGCTTTGTTCATTAAGTATTATCTTGTAATAACTAATATTGCCCTGTTTAATAATTTCACCTACAATGTTAACTAAATCTATTTGAAGTATAAGTATATTTTCTCAAAGTCTTTCTTGCAATGAATCATGCTGTTTGCTTCCAGTACTCCTTTATAAGTAGTTATAGTAGATAATGAAATATAGAGTTTGCATAGCCCTAGGTGGCGTTCAGTGAGTTAAACACTTATTGAATGGTAGACAAACAAAAGGGGAAAAGTCAAAATGAACCAGAGCAATTTTTTTTGCTATTGTAATTTTTCCCTTGGACCCACATTTGCTGGTAGAAAAAGAGAACATTGTTGGCATCTGAACAGTGAAAGCGATGAAAGAACACAAAGAAAACAAGCTGGGCCCGGTTTCTCAAAGCACTAAGTTGATTGTAAGATGCACGTAAGTGCCTCATTATTTTATCAGTGCGTTTCCCAAAAGCACCGTTACTTAAGTGGCACGTAACATTTCTCGTTAATTAACAAGCGCTCTGGACCACTCGTTAGTCCACTTTAACCGATCTTAACAGGCATTTTACTGGTTTTATGAAACAGCGCCCCCCTCAACATGCGAGGAGTGATCGCAAACAGTTAATATCAAGGCAATAGAAGGAATAAAACTTATAAAAACAGTTTTGATTTAGACAAATTTATTTAAACAAATTCGATAATAGGTGCGTGACTGGATGTAAATGTAATTGAATGCAATTGGTCAACTGAGGATAAAGAAAAACGTACGTAAAATAAGAAATAGGCTAGTTAAGAAAGTGTTCATAATTAACCGTTCACGAGTCTGAAACCCTGCATCGTACTGGTACTATATTTGATGGTTAGGGGCTGGTGCCTCTACCTCGTCAAGAAGAACATTGATTTCTTCAGCTCAGAATGCCTGTTTTCTTTTGCATTCCATTTGTATTCCAAACAATTAGAATAGATTTTTCCAACAATGCTTTATATTCCCAGTTAACCAGTCGTGTTGATTGCTATGTGATTTAGGTAACATATATTCTACATAGCTACTGGAGGAACTGATAATTGTATGTCAACTGATCGATTTCCGGAGATATGATTTTGATTGACTGAAGTCCACCCCATTCATTGCACATAGCAGTTTCGTCCACCATAAATTTCACTACTTCGAGTTTTACATTTTCTTACTGATGCCTAGTAGTAGTTGGATACATCGCCAGCGATATTATATGCTTCTGATAAGTAAGCAAGCTCGATTGAAATACAATAGGCTGTATTTCAAAATGTATTCATGGCATAATTCCATTCCAAACGGCCGTAACTTGGTACTTACGATGCACTTTATAAAGAGCGACCTATGTGGTGGTTTGGGAAACAGCCGTAGGTCCGTCGTAACAAAGTCCATCTTAAGGCTACGTGTATCGTTAAACCATCGTAAGTGCTATGTCAGTTTCATGTTTAAGAAATATTTTTTGCAGCATATTTTGTTGAGTAATGAGCATTTGTTGCACTGCTGTAATAAAGTAGGAGGTCATTTTATGTTTTATAATTTGACATTCTGTTTCAGACACGTTTCTGTCATTTAATTTATTTTTGTATCTATAACCATGACTTGATCATTATGTCTAAATATGAGCAAGTCATGAATTGTTGTCCAGTGTGTAATAATATAGTTAGGTCCAGAACCTCAATTCCGTGATCATTCTTTGGCTAGTAAGGTTTGATGATTGATTTCTATTAACCTTTTTTAAAAATGATTGCCCCAATGTCACTCCCAAAAATCCTGGCATTTTTCACCACAGGCCAAAATCAAAGATTTCCGCTGGCTCCATCTTGAAAAATTACATTTTGAACCAGAGCACATAGAATTATTTACAAAGACACTTTTTCGGGTAAATTGTCCACAAGGATTCCCAATCTGACATGGGCATTTTCAGGTGAGTAGCTATTATATGTAGCCATTCGCTGACTTTCCCATGTTGATGTATGAATAGTAGAATATGGGCTCCATGTCACCTCATATTCATACCCCAGTGAAACAAAGTCATGGGTTACTGTTTGAAAGTTCCTAAACACTCTGATCAACTTAAAAGTAACATCTAAATGGAAAAAAAATGCTTCAGTTACATTATATTCAAAATAATTTCTAGGTGTGCCAATTATTGTGGCACACGTGGTTTTGTTGGAAATAATTATTTCTTGATGACAGATTTTTTTTCTCAGAATAAATTTACTTCAATTAATGGTTGGATTTTTCTCATTTTTTTCAGTGTGTCATTAAGCTAATTCACCAGAAAGTGAATGAACTTTATACCCTTTTTGACTCATCTTTACTAGGGGTGCCAAAAATTGTGGAGGGCACAGAATGTTGACAAAAATGATACGATAAAAATGACTGCAATTATTTTTTTTATCAACCACACGGTGGCGCTATTGAGGTTTCCCACACTTGCAAGCTCACCATCTCACCCCGTTTGAGTTAGAGCCTTGAAAAAAGGTGGATAAGTCCATCTCTTCACATGGCACATATTTGCAATTGGGACCCATTAACTCAGCCGTAATGGTCTTTCAGCAATTAAGAATGTGAAAAACGTCATAAATGTCATCAATGTTAGAAAATTCTACAAAAATCATCAATATAACTCAGAGACATGAAACTTTCTCAAGATGTTAAACACTTTATTAGGTGTCTGAGACGCTCTGCTATTTTTTTATCACAGTGGAGGCGATGATTCTTTGGCTTAACAAGCTAAACAGTTTTCCAGTCAAAGTGAATGGAATTATGAAACCAACCACACTCCAGCACATTAGGTGGCGGCATGCATATAAACATGAATTGTGGTCCGCCAGGATACCATTGAAGAAGATGTTATCATTGAGCTGGAGCTAGCTAGCAAGTCAGTCTGGAAGATTTCCAGAACTTTAAGTTTCTTTCAGTGCAGTATCAAGCGCTGTGATGAAACTGTCTCATGAGGACCACCACAGGGAAGATAGAGGATAAGTTCTTAAGAGTTATCAGCCTTAGCAGTTGGCAATTAACTGCACCTCAGATTACAGCCCAAATAAAGGCTTCACAGAGGTCACATCTCAACATCAACTGTTCAGAGAAGACGGCGTGAATCAGGCTATTTGACCAAGAAGGAGAGTGATGGTGCTGCATCAGATGACCTGGCCTCCACAATCACCAGACCTCAATCCGTTTGAGATGGTTTGGGATGAGTTGGATCACAGAGTGAAGGAAATGCAGCCAACAAGTGCTCAGCATATGTGGGAACTCCTTCAAGACTGTCGGAAAAGCATTCCAGGAGAGTACATTATAAAGCCGCCATGAGTGTGCAAAGTTGTCATCAAGGCAAAGGGTGGCTACTTTGAAGAATCTAAAATATAAATGCATTTTGATTTCTTTAACACTGTTGGTTACTACATGATTCATGTGTTATTTTTTTGATGTCTTCATTGTTATTCTAGACTGCGGAAAATAGTAAAGATAAAGAAACACCCTTGAATGAGTCAGTGTGTACAAATGTTTCGCTGGTACTGTACATTTGCTGTCTCAGTGACTTCTTGATTGGCTACGGACTTTGTTTCAGTATTTTCACAGGTCGGGGGGATAAAGCATTTGAGCTTAGCCTATAGTGTTGTTACTTAGCCTACAGCTCATTAGTGAGGTTTCTTGTCATGGTGCATACAGTTGAAGTAGGAAGTTTGCATACACCTTAGCCATATACATTTAACACTAGAACTGCAAAATGCCTACGGCAATTAGCGTTTGAGTTTGCAATTTAAATAAAACTGTAATTGTTTTATTTCTTTTTTTTCCCCCCTGTCTTCATGGGGCGCCTTTAGGGAGATATCCTACTGAGATGTCATTGTAAATTGTCCACGGGTTGTTTAAGGGTGAGGAGGTTGCAGTCACAGCAATTGCCACATTTTTAACATTGATGTGGAGTAAAGTATGTCAGCCCTCAGGAGCCACCTAATGGCCTGGGGCCCCAAGCACTTGCCTGCCTTACCTGTTCATGAGGTACGCTTCTGGTTTTGTGGATCTGAATCTACAATGTGCGTGTAGTCGGCAGCGCAATAAGCATGTTTCGGAAATTATAGGAAAATGACCGGCATATCATAAATCTGCAGTTCACATGTGTGTATTGAACTCTAGGGTGCGTACCGAACGGTTTGATAACATACTGTGTACCGTTGCATCCCTAGTTTCACAACAGTATTACGATGCAACTTATGCAAGCAAATACAGTTTGACCACAAGGTGGTGCCAAAACAGCTAGATGGTGTTCTCTTCGTCTTTCTCTCAGTTTCAACATTTGATATGTTGTCTTTGTACTATTTTCTATTAAATATAGGGTTAATTTTGCCCCTCTTCCAGATATAAAAGCAAGGGATGAGGCACTACTCACATTGTATTGTTTGGGGGTGCAGAAATTATGCTGATAATGACAGTATTCACCATTGACTAGGTTGACATTAATGACTGATTTGCACCAAAATAAAAAAGAATGCACATCATCATTCTGTTTTTATTTACATAATATGCAGTATCCCAACTTTTTTGGAAACTGGGTTGTATTATATTCACCTTTATATTATATTACTGTTATTATTACATTCACCTATGAACACCACGTTTGATTTTGAAAGTCAAGTGTTTCAATGTGCCATGTGACCGAAATGTACTGGTGCCTTTAGCATATCAAAAGATATTATGACCTTTTCAGTCTTGGAAATTGTGGTGGGGGGGCTCGGTAGTCTTGATGTTTTGTGAAGGGAGACCTGCTGTCTCTGACTTTGAAAACCTCTGTATTAGTGTCATTTAACGCTTAAAACCGGATGCTCCTTCTGCCCAATTATGTTTGAACCAATCTCACTGAACTAAATCTCTGAAACATGATACAAAGGGTTGTCGAGGGTGAAAATACTGTTTTCCCCTTTAAGGAAAATACTGTTACTGAAGTAAATTATCTATCTTAACAGCATATTCAAGCAAGTGCAAAGAAAGTATGTGGTCAGAAAACAAATAAGGCAGAAGTCACAAAAATTTATATATATATATATATATATATATTTATTTTTTTTAATTTTTACAGCAAACAAATAAAGGTATTGCCATTAATAATCACATTATTTAAGCATGTAAGATTTTTAGTCAGACAGATATATTATTCTGTTTTTTTTGTTTTTACAATTTTAGCAAATTAAATGAATTTGTACAGTGGACTTTGTACTGTTTTGTAGTGAATATACTGGAATAATATTGAAGGAGCAGAATAATAAAACGTGTTGAATAATATTAGATCTTGTGGTATTGTTGACACGCATACTAGTTTCCCTATATTTTAGCTCATGTGTTGAGAGAAGTATTCTCAATGATAAATATCCAATAGAAAATAGAATGTTTTTTAAACAATATTACATACATGTCCACCACTGTCAGAAAATTCATACTGTATTTATTGTCCCCTTTTAGAATTAAAGAGAGTTTTGGGTTAATATTCTGGTTAATAAAACTATTTACTGAACTTTTAGTTCATTCTCTCATGGGGCAGCATTTTGCAATAGTAAAGGGAAACAAATCTGTTGACAACATTGTAACAAGAAAACAGTATAATCACTCCTTGCGTTTTATGAAATGAGCCGATGAGGAATGTTCTCTCTGCATTCAGCTAATGCTGTCTACTCTGTTTACTCTAATGCTGAGAGATTTTTCTTTAATATGCACATTCAATCTGATTGATTTTTTTACTTGTCTAGTCCAATCATATACTTCAATGTGCCGGGTTCATAGTGCTGAGGCAGGACAGTGGCGGCAGCTCTGATTAACGGCTGGGCTGGTAGAGTAGGAATTGGCAAATAGTCGGCCATCAACTGATTTTTATATATTTTTGGGATATACAATGCTCTATAAGTAAACTAATGTGACTTGGTAAGATATTACATAATATAAAGTAAGATACATCCTTTAAATTATTGAGTAATAGTAAAAAATTATAGCATATAAAGAGCAACTTCAAAAATAACACAAAATGGGATGTAGTACATATAGTACCCAACCCTGCAAAAATACCACCACTGAAAACCATTACTGTTCTGCTAATACTATAGTGCGCCATATTAAAATCCCATTGTGCCCCAACAACTGACATACTACAAAACTAAATGTGTTGAGGAGAGGATTGTGTCATTTATTTTAAAAAATGATTTACTTGTTAGCGTCCAGTATGCCACCATTTGGGATTGTATTTTATAACACCCACCTATACCTGTGACGGACAGCCTGCTAATTGAAAGACTGATACAAAGGCTTGACCAATAAGACTGGAGCTATTTAGTTTATATCACTGGCAACCAATTAGTACGAGTGAATAAACTCAGCCAAAGCAGTAATTTGTCATGAAATGTCTGGACTATTTGTCTATATATCTTTCTGACTCTGGCCCCACAGTTCTTCCTGTCTGAGTGGCACAGTGTTTCTACAGACAGGAATGATAACTCTACTGTAATAATAATGGGACCCTGCAGAGAGGTCATGATGGATGAGCTCTCTACATTCTTAATAAAACACAAAAAACAAGTATGTTCTATAAAAAACAAGTATATTCCATCCATGGAATGAGACTCAAAGCCTCAGGGAGTCCCCAAATCCCAACCCACCTGACCTCCGCCTAAGTAACTTAAGGTTTAAAGAATCTAATATCATCTGTGAATGAGTTGGCACAATGTAATTCATTATCCAAAGTGTTAAGTTTAGGGGTCGACCGGTAAAAACAAAACGTTTACCAGCACAAACGGAGCACAAACGATTGAGCTTATTTTTAGTCAATTTGCAGCAGGTTGGGGGGGCTGGTGACATCATCACCTATAATTAAATGTCTAATATTTAAAAACACAGAAGCTGCACAAACAAAACTTTTAACTGCACAAACCACCACAAACGAAGCACAAACAAACAAGACTATTTTGAGTGAATTTGGAGCATGTTGGGAGGCTGAGTGACCTCAGAATGACCTGTAAAATATATCTAAAAAATGATAGCAGCACAAACAAAATATTTACAGACCAGTACAAACGGAGGACGAACGATTGAGACTATTTTGCCTACCTGTTGCGTTGGGTAGGGGACTAACTTCCCGCAGGTATTTAAAAGCCATTGCTTTCGCCTCCGTTTAATGAAATCCCTTATCTTGTTTGCCCTATTAGAAAGCGGAAAAATTCCGTTCAATTATACGATAAAACTGACCGAGTCAGTTGTTCCCAAGTCTTTTTTACTTAGGCAAAGGCTCAGTGTACGAATTCATCTGTGTTTATCATTACAATCAAAAATCAACTACTGCATTAATTATTTTAGACCTACCATGTGTCCGATTATCTGTTACAAGCATGTCTTAATAATGCTATTGTCTTGATCTATTTTTCTTTGTGAAAGTAAAGCTAACAAACTTTGATATTAACTTGACTTGTTTTTTCACATCATGGAAAAGTCTGCCCAAGACACCATTATAATGGCGTATGGCTAACCAGTGGTGCCACTATCATTTTGAGGTGAATCTTCAGTGACTCAGGAGTGCGATTACCTTTATGACTCCATATTTCCAATTTGTATTTCTGCCATGCTTGCTCAATATGCTGAGTATGAGCACCAGTCTCAGGATCAGCAAAGTTCCTTTTAAGGCAGACAGAATACTAGCTAAATAGTTTCTTCAAGTTTGATAATTAGGCCCATGTTTATGACAGGTTATGTTGTCTTGGTTACTGTCATGTTGTCATAAAAAAAGACACTGACAGGTTATGTTGTCTCAGTTAATGTCAAGTTGTCATAACAAAGACATTGACAGGATATTTTGTCTCAGTTAACGTCAAGTTGTCATAACAAAGACATCCCAAACAATGTCAACCTTGCATAAAAAATTACATAATCAACTGAATGACACCTAATTACAACATTCATAAACATTCAAAATGATTCCTTCATGTGTCATGTCATGGTTATGACAGTATCATGACAGTGTCATGTCACTCTTATGCACACTCCTTCAAATAAAGTGTTACCCAATTTGTTTAGTACCGTATACTTTGAAGTTATAAAAAACTATACTGTAAGTGAAAATGCAAGCCTAATATTTCAATATTGCACCCCATTTAAAAGCATTGCTGTGAAAGGGCTTTGGTCTTGGATGATATACTTTTAACTGTGGGTAGGCGTACACCCACGAACTTTAACAAATCAAATATCTTAATTTAATAAATACTTTACAGTTTTTAAGCATGTCACATGGCATAATAATCCCCTGCAACACCTAGAAGATATGAACTCACAACATTTCAATTCAGATGTTTTCTGTAATTTTTTTTATTTTGAGGATTTTACATCGGCCATACATGTTAATGGGGACTTTAAAACAAATGATCAAGGTGTTTGTCTACCCCATGGTTTGAACATGCCACACTCAGAGCAGACAACAGCAGCCTAAACACCCATATACAACTCTAGCATTCTGCAAGCCTAGATGACTTTAACAGTGCTCCTTTGTCCCTAGTTGACAGTTATCAAGATATAGGCAGTTATTACAAGAGTCAGTATCATTGTTTTGGGGACCTGAACAAAAACTTTTTAAGTCAGTCTAGAATACCCTCTGGTTCTAAACCTAAAAATGCGCCCTCTGGTGGCATTTTATGAACAACATGTTCCATACCTACCTTCAATACACATTTAGATTCCAAAAATACAAATTCATGATTTATACTTAACAAACATTCAACTTCAGCTGGTGAAAACAAATGAAATGAGAACTCTGCAAGAATCTGTAAAGTGTATTTAACTTCTTTTTTTTAAGTCCAGTATAGGTAATGCTGTGGAATTGTTTTTTTTTACAAAATGGGCATTTTGAATCAACTGTTTAGATTTTGTCCGAAATGCCTGAATGAACAGCTCTCTTCATCTCATCCATGCAGAAAAAGCGCTCTCCTTTTCTTTATTTTCCCATATATTCACTAGTTGAAGTGTCCTGTAGTGATCTCCCAGGTTCTGCAGCAGTCCAGGGTACCGTTTTGTAGCGTCAATCTGACCACAATAGTCTGGGTTTAAGCCTGAACTGTGCCTCTAGCTGGCTAGTGGCTGTGTAATGTTGAAATTCGAGTACACCATTGTCAAATGTTGCTATGATACCATTCTCCAGATTAGAAAGGAAATAGGAGTCCTGCCATGCTTGAGTTGCATATTTCAGAAAGCAGCAGAAAGGTGTTTAAAGGATTTAAGAGACTTAATCAATCATGCGACAGATACTTATAGCTTGTGTCTAGAATTCAGTGGACCATATCCATAGCCGAGGAACAAACACACTCTTTTTTTAGGATTACCGTAGCTAGAGATCATAGTTTGCCACACCGTTTCACTGCATGATCCACTAGTTGAGGTGTATTTTGACAAGTGGGGAAAAAACATACGCAGACCAAAGAATTTGTCAAAAATATATTAAAACCCCTTGTGTTATGTTAACATTATTTATCCCTTGTGTTATGTTAAAGTTTTGGTTACACTCATTATGTTAGTGGGTCAAATTGACCCGGGATGTTTAATCCCAACCCAATACTCACTATTGATATTTTAGCTGCATAACCAACTCATTAATCATATAAATTATAACGTTAACTATTTTTTTTATTATGTAGTCCAATTAGACCTCATGATAAACACTTGTTTTTTATCCCAAAAACCAAAATGTATCTATATTTGCTATGATGGACAAAATTAACCAATACTTTTTAATGTTCTAGACAGTGTTCTGCTTAATAATACGTCTAATACGTCTATCATAGAGACAACTTCTATGTTTCGAGTCAAAACATGTTACACGCAAATCGAAAGTTAGGGAATCAGATGGAGCAGGGCTGGTTATCTCTGCACAATAAGCCATAACAATGTTGGCAGAGGCTAGGTTTCTGGGAAGGCTCTCACACAACGTGTGTCACTGTTATTGAAGCCAACTACTCTGGAGAATATAAGAAATTGCTCAACTGACATGGTTGCACGGAATACATCTCACCCTCTCTTTGTATCCTACAAGCTAGATGCTGATTCATTTTTGGACTTATAAAGTAAAATATGGACAGGCTCCTTAGCAAGACCTATATGTAATATCACCTTGGGAAAGTTATGAACAGATCGTCCTGGCCCCTCCCACTCACTACACAATAAATCCTTTCGAGAAAAGTTAAGTTCCAATTACAACAAAAATAATAATAGCTTGTGTTTGTGAAAGGCAAGGGATGATTTACATTTTAGTGTGTGTGATGTGGGTGAAATGTCTCTAAGTGACAATTCTTCACGTCATATGACCTGGTGAATAAGTACTGAACCATGGCAGGCTGACCATGGCAGGCATAGTTTGTATGCACAGTGTGTGTGTGTGTGTGTGTTTGTCTGTGTATGTGTGTGTTTGTCTGTGTGTGTGTACGTGTTTTGATGTGTAGTGAGACAGTTTCCACTCTATATCTTCACATCTGGACACCTTTAATGTTGAGGATATCATCAAGTTTATGCAGATTAAAAAAAAAACGAAATGATTTTTCAGACAAATCAAAGTCTTAAAATTGATAAATTTGACCCTAACATAACTTCAGGGTTAACATAACTGAATGAAGACTGGCTGTGTCCTGTTGTGACCAATTTAAGAGACTGACTGTATAATTAAGGAAGTATTGTAACAGTGTAGTTTCAGTGGGGTTTTTTTTCAAAAAGGGGTTTAGCAATGGGCTGAATTCTGTTCGTGCCCGGGGAAACAACATTTCATATCCTTATCTTCACAGCGAAGAGATGTGTTTTAAAAGCAAATGTTCTGCAATTTCACACATTTTGCCATGAAGCTGAGAGAAAATGTTTAAGTTTTTATGCTCATGTCCTCGAATGCTCCTTGTACTCAAACACGGTCAAAATCTATTGCAACCTGTATGTCAAGCATTTATTTCGGTGATAAGTTTTCAAAGATTATAAATATTATATTACACTCTGTGGCCACTGAATTCACCTACCTACAAGTATCCTGCTGAAAAACTTGCATTTTTTGAGGGATGCTGGAAGTTGCTGGAAGCATTGGGGATTTTTGTCCATGTTGACTCGATAGCATCACGCATTCCCTGGTTTTTCAGCCATATGTGCCTGCTGAGAACCTCCCATTCCACCTCATCCTAAAGGTGTTCTATTGAATGAGATCTGAGGACTTTGCAGGCCTTTGGAGTGAACCGAAGTCACTATCATGTTCGTAGAACAAACTGGAGAACATGTAACCTTTGTGACATGGCGCATTGTCCTCCTGGAAGTGTCTATTTCAAAATGGGTAGACTCTGGCCATAAAAAGATACACATGATCACCAACAATGGTTGGGCATGTAGTGGCATTCAAATTATACTCAAAAGGTATTAATAATGGGTATTATTACACCACCAGCAGCATGTACCGTTGAAACAAGGCAGGATGGAGCTATGGATTAAAGCTGTATACGACAAATTCTGACCCTGCTGCATGTTGCAGCAGTAATCAAGATTTGTAAGACCATGCAACATTTTTCCAATCTTCAGTCATCCAGTTAGTTGATCATGAGTCCACTGTAGCTTCATCTTCTTGTTCTTAGCTGACAGGAATGGAACCCTGGCGTGGTCAGCTGCTGCTGTACTGTAGCCTATCTGCTTCAAGGTTAGATGCATTGCGAGTTCAGATGCCCTTCTGCACACCACTGTTGTAAAGAGTGGTTATTAAAGTATTTGTGGTCTTTTTGTCAGCTTGAGTCTGGCCATTTCCTCTGATCTTTCTCATTAACAAGCTGTTTTCAACCACAGGAATGCTGCTCACTGTTTTTTGTTTATCACATCCAGGCCATGAAGTGGTCACTGAGTTTGGCCTTCTGTATCAACAATATTAATTCATTTAAAAATACATATTGAATATTTTCTTTCATAGTTTGCATTTAGTTTTGCATGTTTAATTTTACATTGAAAGAGTTTACCATTCTGAAAGTGCATTAATATTTGTTATAATTACAAAGTTAACCTGCATCAAATTTGACCCTGCGGGATCCACACTTTAGTAGTACCTGCTATCAGTCACTGTTCTAAATGTACGATGCTTGCCATATCGGTTTCATGATGGACTAACCTCCTAATATGTAAGATACGTGTCTAGAGGCCCCTCCTTGACATACACTATTAAAACTCCACTGCACTTCCTGCTTTATTATAAAAGCGAGTGTTGTGATTTAAAGCAAACAGTACCATTGACTCATTAAAGAAACCTCGTTATATTTAGGTAATTTGGAGTTGCTCTTACACAGTGCAACTTAAAGTGTTGAGTTATTTTCAAACCTTTTCATCCTGACCCTCCATGGGAATCAAACCTACAAACCTGGCATTACAAATCTCTATGCTCTACCAACTGAGAAACACACAAATATGACTGCATTGCTAAACTTAGATTTGTTTAAACATGGGATAGGATCTAGTTACTCTCCCTGCCCTGTTTCCGCTGGGATCCTATTTATTCTCCTCTCTCCAGCTGATTCACATGATTTGTGCTGACCCCCAGGGCACGGCTGAGGTGTTAGGGCTAAAAGGCATGGCACATTTCTGAAAAGCCAGCCAAATACCAGTCAGCATGTTGGACAAGGGGACTTTTAAGGGATAGCTCCCAACAGACATTATGTTCCAGACTTGGGATACAATTCTATAAAGTAGAAAACGACAAATAGATTGTTTAAGGAAACAAATGTGGATCAGGAGTTTCTTTTCCGGGTTTGATTGAACTATCAATTAACTAAAATGTGTTATTCCTTCACTTTTTTATTCATTGATACCCGCACAACTAACTGTATTATTTAGGACCAGGTTTTGTTGATGTTAGCAGAAGCTGTGATTTTTTATAAGTACTATGAAGTTGCCTTTGTTTACAGCAACATCTCCAAGAACAAATCAGACAAGTATGATTGAATATGGCTGCAAAACGAGACCCAATGTCCTGGCAGTGAACTGATAAAGACCCTGCAGTGGTGCATTAGGCCTTGTGTTTCCCGTACACAGTCGCTGTCATGTTGGCCTACTTCTAGAGTAAAGCCTTCACCTACCTCCTCACTCATGGCTCTCTGCCTCCCTGTGTGGAATGTGCTACAGCAATCTGTCCTTAACCTGTGATTCTCTTACCACACATCTCCCTCCCCTCTCCTTCCCTCGGGTTCAATTAGACTCTACCACCTTAAAAGGAATCTTGTGTTACATATTCAGCCACTCAAATGAATAACTTGTAAAACCACAGCCTTGGAGATGGTCTTTTTTTATTCATTTATTTTTAGTTTTCACATATGGTCACATTCCAGTCAGCAATGAATACTTAGTTTAATTAGTTTAATGAATTAGCATAGATTTAAATAAACCCAAAATTGCATTTCAATTCATCATAATTATCAGACCTTATTTACATCAGTTTCCTCCATCGTAATCGCAGCATGATTATTATGCCATTTCGCAAAAGATTGACTGGGATGTGTTTTCCATGTTTAACTGCGGGCGTAAACTAATTAGTGTGCATTCAACATAGTTATACTGTAGCATGTGGCGTGTTTCTCTGTAAGGGTGACGTTAACCCCATCTCAGGGCTTTTACCCAATCAGTGAACTGTCAAGACATTACTTGATTTCTACAATCACGGTGAAGGTATTGATGTAGCAAACTCTGTGTTTCCTAGCAACATAAAGTATGAATGATATATATTCTTTCTCCCTCCGTCAAACCCAGGAGCAATGCAGTTGTTTATGATTTGATTTGAACCATTATATAGCATGTTGAAATATTGCTGGACTGAGTAACCGTATCGAAGGTCTTTTATTTGAGGTTTCTCAAAGCTCCCTTTTGTCAAGAGAGGATTTGGTGGGATTATTGGCTGCCTCCATCCACCTTGTCATTTTCAGGTATGTGCAGAGCACAACAACAGCATGCTGTTCAGCTTTACAGAGCCAGTGTAGCTCTTGGACAGAAAGGTCTGGTTTTCACTGGAGAGCAGAGTAGGACGGAGTTGTTTGTTTGAGGCTGTGCACACAGTGCAGTGTAACACGGCAGAGGGAGCTCTGGCCTAATACAGGAGACAAACAATGCTGCAACGGTCTCTACTGCGTTTTAGTGTTCAACGCAAGGAAAATGTGTTTCCTGTAAGTATGTCTATTGGCTGGACTCATTCTGTCATGCGAGGCGGGTGTATTGTGTGCCGGCAGACAGCAAACTGATAAGAGAAGGTAGATCGTAAATTAAACATGCCCTTTAACTGCAGAAGATCACGATTCAGGCGCAGACAGTAACACTCTGGGGGTCACTGTCATAATTGGCTTTGATTGCGTCACTGCATCCTTGCATTTTCAAAGTCAGTGTCTGTGATTTACAAGCCGTGGGAATCTGGAGTGGAAACATTTGAGCTTCCCACATCTTGGCCGCCACGTTCAAGTTATCTACGGAAGGGATTACGCCCAATGTTCTTTTACTAATGGACATGTGATTCATGGAATGACGCATCGGGGCCTGATGCGTGATGCGGGAAAAATCTGGAAGAAAACAATATTTCATTGTCCATTGTGTTCACCCCTCTACTGTGGAGTAACGTTGACATGTTTGGGAATCCTCTCACACCTAATTTATTTGTATCTGTGGACCTTAATGATGACAGTAAAAACAAAAATGCATTGTATTTGAGAGAAACCCCACGTTCTGCCCTACACCTCATCAACATCTATTATTAAATAATACGTTCGGACTAAACTGCTGTGTGTCACCCAAGAATACAAGCTGAGGTGGTCAAATAATACGGTATATGGTGGGGGGAAGATCTGTGCTTGATAACATAACCAGCATTCTTGATGTCACAATTGACCAAGTAAGGCCTACAGACCAATGTTTTATCACACCTAGACTAGATCAGTTATTTTGTCAAGTGCTGCAAATGGTCATAGGGGAACTTCAGTTTGACGCATAGACAGTGTTGTGCAAATGTAAACAACATACCTGTCAGTCTCTCCTAGCTTCCAGTAGAACAGGGAATGACTGCATCACTGCTGGTCTTTGTGAGGAGAATTGTAGGTACTGAAATGCCTGTTCAATCACTTGACACACAGCTCAGACACCCAACATCACAAAAGACAGGTCACTAGATGTCTCTTCACAGTCTCCAAGTCCAGGTAAGAGAGGCACATTACTATATTTTGAGTCATGACAAAGATGAAACTGTCTGCTACCCGAGGTAACTGAAGCTAACAATAATTTAAAAAAGCACAATTTGGGGCACAATTGGGACTGAAAATACGGGATGTATTATGTTAAATATTATAAAATGGTGTGTCCAATGTTGCCTTTACTTATAGGTCTTTAGATAAACAACATGGTTTTCTATTACAGACTCATCAGTGGATATGGAAGTCATTGGCTGGGGTAGATAAATGTTTCAACTTCTATCAAAACAAGTGTATCACTCAATCTGCAATTACACAGCCCGGAGGATTTCATTGCACTCTTCAATATATTTGACAGTAGAATGGTCCGACTGTCATCTTTATTTAATTTTTTACAGCTTACACATTTAATACTCTATATTACTTTGTATTACAGTGGATGAACTTGTCCTAAATAACTGGCTTTCAGATTGAGAGTTACTGAAGCAAGAAATGGGCCAGATGCTCAAGTAAAGATGTCAGAAATTCATCTATTTTTACGCATTTTTCCCTATGGCAAGGAAGGAAATGCCTGCTTTTTAGTGATCTTGAGTAGTTTCAGTCAGTAATGTTTTACTCTGCGTCTGACCTTGATTGGACCATGTTGACCATCAGTAATTCAGATTGTTTATGTTAGTTAGGTTTAATTTTTTGTGGAAATATGTTGCCTTTCACCATTCTGGAAGTCATTATTTCTATGTTAATTAATGTAACTAAGTTGAAAAAGTAAATGTTGATTACTTGGTTGTAGATGTAAGCAAACATGTTTCATGGAGTTCTTTAGAATTTGTTACTTGTTATGTTGCAGCCTAAATACTACATGAGCATTTGAGAATGATGGCATTTAGATTGCACCTTATGCCTTAGTACACAATTTCAACCATTATCCAGTGCAGAGTGAGACTGTGTTATTTTCTTTTGTAGCTCAGTTGAGGGGCAATCATTCTGTAGGCCTGAGATGAATAGAAACTCTCAAGGCTGGACATTACCACTACAGGGGCCATGGATTAAAGTATAAAAATATGGCCGACTAACCATTCATTTGAAATAATTGCTTGTTCTCCACCACCAATTATATTCCCCTGAGATGCTATTATCAAAACAATTATGTCATCACATCCAAGTTAGACAATGAAAATCATTGTCTTTCTTGTCAAGTTGACAGTCTTTTCCCCCCTATCTTACGCCTCCATTATTAATTTGGCGCTCATCCTCTTGTCTTTTGTTTGCTTTGGCTTTCTCACAGCCACACATGCACATGCATGTGCACACAACACACACTCACCTGTACATGCATGTTTACATGTACACACACAAACATACTGTACATCATGACAGCAAATGGTAGAGGTTGTATGTGAAAGTGGGATCACTGGTATTTAAGATTTAGGTTCAGTTTCCTGCAACTGATTTTTGAAATATCGTCTCTCATGAGACAGTAATATGAACAAAGTAACTCACTGGATATGTTTTCACTCTGTTATTACACAATAGCTACTTTGTTGTTAACACATTACATTAGGGGGTACTTAGAATTAATGTTTTACACAGTGTAACAGTTGTAGCACTTTGGTGTTTTTTATTTTGCTGAATAGTGGAGTGATTTTACCAGTGTAAAAGTAAAGTGGAAATGAAAGCATTTTACCAACATGTAATCTGTTCAAATCCCTCAGGAATAATTTGACATCTTTTACTTTTTATATAATTTCCTGTCTGTCAAGCAAATACATACAGTACTGTGCAAAAAATTTTAGCCCAACTAACAGAATTATTTAGAGCCATTGAACTCTGCGATAAGGGTTTCTGGCTCTGAAAAACAGTATATAACATTACAATAAATACAAATAAATATACAATAGTACAATACAAAGTATTATTATTATTAGTATTATTGTCCCAAAAGTCTGTCATATCTAGTGGGATGGCTAGAAGAAATGTCCTGAAGACATTTCAATAAACTGGGCAAGTTTTAGGCAGAAAATGTTGTGGAAGACCTAAAAGCTGTCTGCATCTGATGAACCATACTTAAAGGTCACTTCCTTGGGACTGAAATAAGTCCTGTAAAATGATTGATTTGATTAATTGGCCAAAACTGTATCTTTCAGCATGATTATGACCCCCAAACAATTTGAAAATAAAATTATTCTTTAGGTGGAACACTCTATGGTGTTGTCTATAGCTTACTTACATTGAGGAGAATTCCTGAGTTCTCAAATCCTTCACATAAGGAACAATCTTTGGGACCTACTTGACTTACAGCATAATTTGGCGATTTCATAAGTTGGCGATTTCAATAGGGCAAGTATGAGGAGTTTTCCCGAAATACCACCCGCACATTATCTTCCCTACCCATGGTTATCAGACTCTTGACCATTGTTATTCACAAATACGTACTGGCTACAAACCCATACCCCGTCTCGCTTTTGGTAAGGTGGACAATTCATAGATTTTGCTCCTCCCATCCTATAGACAACGCCTAAAACAGGATTAACCAGTTTTTCTGTCTGTTCGCTAGAATGAGGGATCCGTTACTGCTTTACAAGACTGCTTTGAAACAACAGATTGGCAGATGTTCTGTGATGCTGCCGATGGGGACATTGATGAATACACAGACTCTGTCACAGCACATATCTCCAAGTGCATTGGTGATGTTGTCCTAACGGTCAATGTCAGGACTTTCCTCAACCAAAAGCCCTGGGTTAATGGTAATGTCTGTGCTAAGCTCAGAGCACGGGCCTCCGCCTATAGCTCTGGGGACCTGGAGGCTTTGAAAAGATCCAGAAATGACCTACGGAGGGCTATCAGAGATGGAAAAAGAGACTACAGGGATAAGCTGGAGTCTAACTACCACAGCTCTGACCCTAGATGCATGTGGTGTGGAATGCGACACAAACCCCAAAGGGTCGAATAGCAGTGATGCTCGTTCCGCCGCCTCGCTCCCTGATGAGCTCAAGACAGTCTATGCGCGGTTTGAGGCAACCAACACAATTCCTTCAGTGAGCCTTGCTGAGGACCAGGACGACTGCACTCTGTCCCTAACCACGGCTGACGTGAGGAGATTTTTTAAAAAAGTGAACCCTCAGAAGTCACCAGGGCCAGATGGCATTCCAGGCCGTGTCCTCAGGGGGTACGCCGACCAGCTAGTGGAGGTTTTCACCTCCGTATTCAAACTTTCCCTGTCTCAATCTGCAGTCCCCTCCTGCTTCAAACAGACCACCATCATCCCTGTACCGAAGAAACCTTCCATCACCTGTCTGAACGACTACCGCCCTGTAGCACTGACCTCTGTCATCATGAAGTGCTTCAAGCGGCTGGTCAGAACTCTCATCTGCTCCACCCTTCCTGACACCTTGGACCCCTGTCAATTTACATACTGCCCTAATAGATCTACAGACGATGCCATCACCTAGACGATACACACTGCCCTCTCCCACCTGGAAAAAGGCAACACATACGTGAGGATGCTGTTCGTGGACGACAGCTCTGCATTCAACACCATTGTGCCCTAAGCTTGTTCCTAAGCTCAGGACCCTGGGACCTAACACCTCCTGACTTCGGACCTCCGGACTTCCTGACGGGCAGACCCCAGGCGGTGAGAATGAGCAACCTCACCTCCTCTGCACTGACCCTGAGCACAGGAGCCCCTCAGGACTGCGTACTCAGTCCCCTCCTGTACTCCCTGTTCACGCATGACTGTGTGGCCACACAGCTCCAACACCATCCTTAAATTCGCCGACGACACAGCCATGGGTCTCATCTCTAACAGTGATGAGACTGCTTACAGAAAGGAGGTAATGAACCTGGCTACATGGTGCCAGGACAACAACCTCTCTGGCAACGTCTGCAAGACTAAGGAGATGATCATGGACTTCAGGAAGCGGCAGAGGGGGTCATGCCCCCATACACATCGATGGAGCTGAAGTGGAGAGAGTCTCTGAATTCAAATTTCTCGGAGTGTTCATCAAGAATGACCTCACTTGGTCCAGACAAGCAAACTCAGCAGTGACAACAGCCCAACAACGACAATACTTCCTGAGGAGACTCAAGAAATTTGGCATGTCTGTAAAAACTCTCAGCAACTTCTATAGGTGCGCCATTGAAAGCATCCTCTCAGGCTGCATTACTGCCTGGTATAGCAGCTGCTCTGCTGCAGACTGCAAGTCCCTCCAGAGGGTGTTGATGTCTGCAGAGCGTGTCATCGGCTGCCATCTCCCCTCCATGCAAGGCATCTACCATATATGATGCCTGAGGAAAGCACGGAACATCATCAAAGATCACAGCCACCCAGACGCTACCGGAGCATCGGGGCACGCACATCCCCACTCACAAACAGTTTTTTCCCTCAGGCCATCAGGCTCCTCAACACTGATCCGCAACACTGATCCATGATCATACTGATCACACATGAACATTCCAGATGCTCTGATGTCGGGTACATTTAATGGGCATTAGAATATTCCATGTCCCATTCATAAGCATATTACACTCATATGTATCTATAATAATCAATACTTCCACCATACTGTTCATCCTACTCTTTCAAAAATTACTGCCAGTTTACATTGTTATGAATATTATTGCCATACTTGCCATATCTATAATATTAAATACTACTACCAACATTGCTGTTAGTTTGCAGTACTTTTGTAAACTGCTGTTAGTGTACAGTCTTATGTACGTTATTGCTTTTTTTTTGCTATATCATTGCTGTATATATATTTTTCTTCTTAATTCTCACTATGTATTTGTAGTGTGCTATGCCACCATTCATAAGCCTATTACACTCATATGGATTATATTCTATAATATTCAATAATTCTACCAAATTGCATTATGTATATTATTGCCATATCTATAATGTTCAATACTACTTCTCAGATTGCTGCTAGTGTACAGTGTTATGTATATTTTTGCCTTATTTTTGAACAGCAACAACTGTGGTTATCCAGAGAATCAATAGCAAAAATGCAACAATGGCAAAGTATGATTTTTCCAAAATCATTGATTTACACAATTGGTCTGAAATGGCTAGCAATAGCCACAGGCCAACCTGGTATAAATAACCAGAGCGCTAGTGGCAGAGAATGATAGGGGCTCACCAGATAATTATATACAGCAACTAAATTGTTATCAACCAGTTACATTTGTCCACAAGTCCACTGGCATGTTAAATTAACAACATGTCAGGATAAATGTGTCAGGATAATTAACTCCTACTTTTTGAAATATTTTCACCACTAATTTCAAATCCACTGTTTAGTAGTCATTTTCTTTTGGACATGTTGACTTGTACATTCATTGTGGTAATGTGTTGTGAAACAGACTACAGCCATCACCTTGAAAATTAAGTGGAAAAATGAATTTCATAAGGATATAGGGCTATGTCTGTCTTCAGTCTGTTTCACAAACACAAACGTTAGTTACCGGGAATGTAACTCCGGCTATATGAGTGGAGCGGAGCCCCCTAAAGGGGCTTTAGCTCCTAGTGGTTTGCCCTAGCGGCGTCAGCGGCTGTACTGAAAACTCATTATGCATGAGACATAATGCGACAGCCACTCAGGGCATATAGGACCCGGTAACTAACTATATAGGACCCGTGATAGGACCCATGAGCCCAGAGAACGCCCTCCCGAGTTATTCAGCAACATACTCGTGGGACGGCGGGGCAACAGGTCTAGGGGGCTCCGCTCCACTCATATAACCGGAGTTACATTTCCGGTAACTAACGTTATATGTCGTGGAGCTCCGCCCCCTAGAGGGGCTTTAGCTCCTAGTAGTTCACGGCGGAGCGAGCGAGCCAAGGATGTTCTCCCTGCTGGACCAACCAGCACATCTCGCAGGGTCCAGTTAAAACCCGTCCCCTAAAACCCCAAGACGAAACATCCCCGGAAGCTGACAAGGTCAGAGAAGGGATAATCGAAATGCGTAATGATGAGAGATCCTCCCCCCAAGCCGACCTATGAACACATAGGAGCACAAAGCGATGAGCAAAGCAGTCTTAAAGGAGAGGAACTTAAGAGAACACTGTGGCAAGGGCTCGAATGGAGGCTCACAGAGGGCGCCCAGCACCTTAGCAAGGTACCATTGCGGAGCGCCCGGCCTGGCCACAGGACGCAGGTGGCGCGTACCCAAAAGGAAACGACGGAGGAGAGGGTGGCTGAAAACAGTGTTTCCAGTGAAGCCCTCATGACATGCCGAAATGGCCGATGCGTATCCATGGATGGTTGAAGGCGACCTATCCATATCAAAGCGATACTGCAGGAATGTCAGAATCTCCTCCACAGGACAAAAAGAAGGGTCCGAGGACCTCTGCCCGCACCCTGACACAAACATATTCCAAAGGGTGGAATATACTTTGGCTGTAGATGCTACCCTAGCACCCTGGATGGTGCGGACCACCGCAGCGGACAGACCTCTATTCTAAAGCCTGTCCCGCTCAGGGGCCAGACCTTGAGAGTCCCTGATAGTGACGGAGGGTGTAGAATCGAGCCCTCCACTTGGGACAGCGCGTCCTGTCTGAACGGAACTGCCCACGGGCGGTCCGCCAGCAACTGGATCATCTCTGGATACCAAATAGCCGCGGGGCGGTCGTGTGCTACCAGGATGACCCGAAGCCCCTCCGTCCTGACCCGAGCCAGCAGACGTGCAATGCAGCGCTGCAGGAGAAACGCGTAAAGGAGAGTCCGAGGCCAGGGGTGGTGCGTAAACACATCCACCCCCAGAGGGGGGCGATCCGCCTGGGACAGGGAGAACCACAGGCGACAGTGTGCGTTCTGTCTGGACGCGAAAAGGTCCACTTGGGCCTCCCCAAACCTCCGCCAAATGAGGGAGACGATGTCTGGGTGGAGACGCCACTCGTCGTGACGAAGGCCGCCACGAGACATCATGTCCATGCCCACTTTCAGGTGGCCCGGAATGTGCACCGCCATCAGGGAGCGGAGGTGTGCTTGCGCCCACAGCCCAACCGGTGGAGAGCAGGAGACCTGATCCCCCCTTGGCGATTGATGTAAGCGACTGTGGCCCGATTGTCTGAACGAATCAAGACATCGTGGCCCTTGACCAGGTCCGAGAAGTGTGTCAACACCAACAGGACCGTGTCCAGTTCCAGCAGGTTTATGTGGCGAGGGCCGGGAGGCCACACGCCCCCGACAGCCTGACCCTGGCACACACCACCCCATCCGTGAAGAGAGGCGTATGTGAACACCTGAACGCACTCTGACACCCTGCCCAGAGGCGAGCCCCGAGAGAACGCTAGGGGGTCTCTCCAAAAGTCCAGGTCCCTTCGCAGGTGAGCTGGCAGAGACAACGTCCGGTCCCGATGCCGCACGGGGTGACCCGCTGGTGAGCAAACCAGGCCTGTAGGCTGTGCATGTAAAGAAGACCCAAGGGGACTACTGCGTGCGCCGCAGCCATCATGCCCAAAAGGGACATGATGGCCTGAACCAGACGCCTACAGGGCGGGCGGCACAGGTTGAGGGCAGAGAGCAGATCGAGAGCACACGTGTCCAAAATGCGCGCCCTCATCGTGCGCGTGTCCATGACCAGACCCAAGTAAGAAACCTGCTGGGCTGGTTTTGGCGTGCTCTTCTTCCAATTCACAGCGAGTCCCAATCACATGAGAAGGGACACCACTCGAAAGGTGTGAATCCTGGCCAGTTCCAGGGATGATGTTAAAATCAGGAGATCGTCCAGATAGGCTAAAATCCTGGTTCCCTCCCTGCGTAGGGGCTCCAGTGCCACCTCCAGACATTTGGAGAATGTGCGTGGAGCCAGGGCGTAGCCGAACGGAATCCTCGTATACTCGTATAGGAGCCGCGGCAGCCGGAGGAGGAGGCGCCGAGGCAGCAGAGGCGGCAGCAGAGACTTGACGGCGCTGTCGTCACTTAGCAGAGGAGCCTGGGCGATGAGCAGAGGGTCGAGGAGCCGAATGGGAAGAGCGGCCAGCCAGAGGGAGGTGACGAGACAGCTCTTTACGTCCCTCGTCGGTCTTCTTGAAGGATGCAATAGCCGTGTGAACAGCGTCGCCGAATAAGCCCACCTGGGACAGCGGTGCGTTCAGGAGGGGTGCACGATTGGCGTTGCATAAGGAGGACAGAAATAGCCAAAGGTGCCAGTGTCCGACCACGGAAGTAGCCACTGTGCGTCCGGCGCAAACCGTTAGAGCCTGGTTAAGATGGAGGATAGCCTTAAGGTTCCCCGCTACCTCTTCGACGTCACGTGATGACGGAGTAGGTGAACGGTCCAAAATATGGGGAGCCGCTGACGCGAGGAGAGCAACATTGTTCGCCGCGGCCAGGGCTTGTGATCCCAGGACGTAAGCCTTGTCCCATAGCTGCCCCGAATAACGGTCCTTGGTAGACGGCAAGGCAGGCTTCTTCCTCGACCAGCCCCAGGAAGGCAGGAAATGCGTGGCTAGCTCGGGCTCTAGAGGAGGGACGGCCGAGCTAATGGGAGACTGCCTACTGTCGACTCTGGTGAAGGTAGCGTAGGACTTAACCGGAGCTCTGGCAGAAGCTGGGGAGGACCAGGAACCCTCGCCGAAAGCTTTAAAACCACGGACCTCAGGCGCTGGAGAATCCACCGGCTTGACACGTTCCGCCCAGGAGCCGAAGGCCATGTCGGAGGGTTCCTTAGGCGTAGGCAGAGGAGACAGGGGCAGCTGAATACGTAGCGCTGCTCTCAATCATGCCCGCGAACTCCACGCGGAGAGGGGGCGGGCGGAGGGAAGCAGCAGAAGAGAGGTCGTGCTCTAGTTCTCCCCAGAAGAGAGGGAGAAGCGCGAGACCCGCCACCCCAACCCACGTGGGAAGGAAGTGGGTCTTTCTGAGTCAGAGGAGTCAAGTCCTGCGTAGGAGCGTCCTCCTCAGACATCTCGTCGTCGTCGCTGCTGGAATCCAACAAGGCGGAGACGTCCATTTCCTGTTCGAAAAAGTTTGCCCTCTCTACACGTGTAGAGTATTTGTTATAGTATTGTTAATTACTATCATTGGTAAACTAATTAACAATACTTTAACAATTAGATCGTTTGACTTCACAAATATCTTTTTATTATAATAATCCCCCCCAGTAAGGGCACTGTGCACATACAATCACATACAAGAACATTTAAAACAACATGTAAAAACATCTCAGCAGCAGTACTGCAGTCAACAGCCCAGCACAGGTGTATGAACATTTACAACAAGAACATTTTAAACATGTTAAAAAAACCAGAGTGGAAGTACTGCAGTGCATTTACGGTATTGTGTGTGCTTAATTTTTCTGTGTTTGGTCAGTAAGAATTGCTGTGAAGTAACAGCAATGCATCTACTGATTCAGGGTTTAAAGAAGTGCACCTTTCTTACTGTTGATCCTGTCCTGCCCTTTTCCAAACCTGACTCTTGTTATCACACCCATTCCTGACAGAATTCTGCAGGACACACAAGACCTACGGGAGTCCAGTTCCTGTGTCAACCTGTAGTTTGTTGTTTATGAGAAAAATGGCTTCCTTGCCAGTTTTACACAAAGCACCCTTCTTATCTAATTGCAGAGTTTATTTAATTTCCATGTACATATTAAGTAATTTCTACTGGGGATGTTATACCTTCTGCACAACATTCATACATTCAACTTGTGCAAAAGATTTGTAAATTCTATACAGGATACACAGATAGAGAAACTCAGCTCCTGCTCTGTTCAATCACTTTGCATCTTTGCAGTCTTTGTCATACTTTCAGTGGAGCTCAAGCACAGATGTAATGGAAGGCTGACTGGTTGCTGATGGTGTGGTGGCTGACTTAATTACAACAAAAGAAACCAATAATGAGGATAACTGTATTTTGCTAACGCCTCCCTATTATCATCCATTCCTAGTAGTTGGAGAACTACTGTAAATCCTCTCAAGTTCTAAATATAAATGTGCTGGAAAACTCTGGTACGTTTAGCTATGAAATATACTACATTTCAGCTAGCCCATCACCATTTTTGCCGGACCACGTAAGCGGAGCCGGCCAAGAAGAGCGAATGTCTCTTAGTGAGTGAATGAGTGAGTGACTGAGTGACTGACTGACTGACCCTTGTTAAATAGCATAGTGGTTAAAGAAGCGGACTTGTGAACTATAGGCCCTGAGTTTGTATCTCCTCGCAGGGGAAGCGAAGTACGCATTATGAATTTATTCCGTATAGACGAAAACTTTGCTGGCTAAAACCGTTAGTATCTACATTATAGTAAGCCTGAAATAAAACAGTTTACGGTTATATTTTGACTGTTTCTGGTGGATTTTCGAAGTACGCATCCGTGCATGCGTTTTGGGTCAGGATAGACAAACACATTTGCTGGCTTAACAGACAGTAGTTACGTTACAGTAAGCCTTAACTGAAACTGTATACGGTTATATTGTGACTGTTTCTGGCATGGAAAAGTTCGTCTTCAGTCTCGCTAGCAATTGCTCAATTCTTATGATTATTGCTAGGAAGTTAGTAGATTCTAGTAAGCCTATTTCTAGCTAATAAGCTGTTAAAACGGCCAGTGGCAAAAGCAATACAGTTCATAGACGCTATGGTGGAGGTAAACTTAATAAGAAACGTTAGTCAGTTTAACACAATCCTCAATGGAGTCTAGCAACTACTGAAACGTGTAATGCTGTGGCGTAGTGGTTAAAGACAGTGCCTCTCATGTGGAAGACCTAAGTTCGAATCTATTGAGAGCAACGACATTTATTAAATATTTCTGGTAGATTCCACGATTCTCTTGTCTTTTCACTTGATGAAAAAGTTAGTTATTGTCGCCTTTATTGATAGTCATTGTATAAATGTCAATCACGAATGAAAGAAAAAAGTATGTTGTTTTGATATGAAAGAAAAAAATATGTTCTTATGCCATGAAATAAAATTGCTTTGTCATTCTCGCTAGCAATTGCTCAATTCTTATGACTATTCCAGTAAGTTAGTAGATACCGGTAAAGCTTATTACTGGCTAATACGCTGTTAAAATGGCCAGTGGCAAACGGCATTCATAGACGCTATTTGTGGTGGAGGTAAACTTAGTAAGAAACATTAGTCAGTTTAACTGTATCAGTGTCATTCACGAATGGCCAATTAACTATTAAAACGGCCAGTGGCAAAAGAGGATTTGTTCAGGATAGAGACAAGAGGCTATACTGACAGCTGGAAAATGTACAGCTCCGTGGTGTAGTGTTTAATGACACAGCCTTTCACGTGGGTGACCCGGGTTCAAATCTCAAGATGGCAACACTTTCTATTGCGGGCCGGCTGAACTAGGCTTGCCTGGTTTCTTGTTTATAGAGATATATGGTTAAATACTTTTTTTGAGATTTTAAAAATGTCATGTATGGAAATTGTTTTAGAAGTTGCTAATCCTTATATTCGACTTGGCGACAGACAAGACATCATTATGTATTATCAAAGTGATCAGTCTTTTTTTCTTATTCATTAGTAGGCATGAAAGGTAGCTAAAATTTTCTAGTAAACACTTAAGAGAAGACTATGGTCAGTGATTTGTAACATAAATTAAAGGGAAATAAAACAAAACAAAAAAAACAAATATAGTTAGGTGGCCGATAATAGGGGATGGTGGCTGGGGGTCAGATTTTTTAGCCACATCACTAACCAACTAGCTGAAAATATTAATATTTCCACTGAAATTTCAGAAATTATAATTAATGATGTGTTAGTTAACATTTGTATGTCTCTGATAATCACTAAACCTTGACAACTTCATCAAATGATTACTCGGTACAAGAAGATATATTTCAAAACTACTGTTGGCTATGCCAATGCTAATTATAATCTTCCTGCAAAATAATAAAAGTTTGAGCAAAAAAATTAATATTCCGATTCTAAACTGTAAATTTGCTCATATATAACCAAAATATTGGGTTTAATTACATTAATTAAACCTATATGATTATGTATTCTTTACAGCTAATGTCATTACATATATAGTATATTTCCAAAATGAGAGTTGATATTTTTATTAAAATATGTGTGCGTGTGTCTGTTTTTTTATAAGTACCAACTCGCCTGCGCTACCAGTTGCCAATTAAACTAACACTTAAAATTAAACAACATTAAGCATGTGAACAAAACAATGTACATAGTGAAAATTCATGAAGACTTAGTCTCACATAAGTAAATAAAAATGATTTTGAGCATATTTCTAGTTTTCTAGCAATTAAAATTATCATGTCACAATGTTATCTACACAAATGTCTCTAGCGTCAGCGTTCATGATTTGATAATAAAAAAGAAAGTACATTGAAGATCCCCAAGCCATTTGGGATAATGTTCTGCGGACAGACGAGAGAATTGGAACTTTTTGGAAGACATGGGTCCTGGTGTAAAGCAAACACATTTCTATGAGAAAATCACCCCAACAGTCAAATATAGTGGTGGTAGTGTGATGTTGTGGGAAGATTAGCTGCCTCAAGGCCTGGGAGACCATCATTTAAGAAACCATGAATTCTGCTTGTGCAAGCAGTTATTAAGTACAGGAGGGAAATCATTTTTTCACACAGGGCCAGTTGGTGTTGGGTAACTGTTTTCTTTAAATAAATGAGATGATCATTTCAACACAGATTATCGTATGTGTTTACTCGGGTTATCTTTGTATTATATTTTTTTTGAAGATCTCGCACCATTCAACTTTACAAATATGCAGTCATAGAGGACATCAGGAAGGGGTTAAATCTGCTATACATCTGCTGTTTATTTGTTATTCACCTCAACATTGTTAAGGCTTTCAAAGAAAAAGGAGGTTATCAACTCTATGTCAATAGCTCAGCAAAGTGAAAGGTCGTGGCTGCTTGAGCGCTGTCATTTTGAGTAATAAAAAAACGTAAACCTAAAGAGTAAAAGCATACCCTTTTTCTCATTAATGACAACCCCCACTGTAACATGTTTTTGCCAAGTAGATTGTGATATTTACACACATATTATTGTTAAAGAAACAAATCCCTCTAGTTATTTAAAGGAAGGTCATCAATGGCTGCTATGGGTTCTAAAGGGTTAACATTTAGGATCAGTTCACACCAGACAAGATCGTTGTCTTGGTCAAACTTAGTGTGGTGCCTTTAGTTTCCACTGAGCTTGGACAGTTTGAGCATGTCTAAGCTACATATCTAACAATGTCTCTTCCTTGGCAATGGCTATTTCTCTCTTACCTACATCACCTCACCTTTATTTATTTTTATGTCTCTCCTCTTGTCTCCTGCCTTCCAAAAGTTTAGCTTGATTTGGATGTACCTTTCCATGTCCTCTGTGTCAGTCATTAAAGGAAACTCAGGGTCAACACTAAATTGATATTAACAAATTACATCAAAATGTAACCAGCATGTTAATTATCATCATCGTCAACCCTAGCTAAGTTTATGTAGCTTTGATATTAGCCAGGGTCCTAATTATTTTTGATATTTTCCTACTACTGTAGGAAAGAAAGCGACAACATTTTTATTTTACAATGACATTATTGGAAGAAAAATGTCACAATTCTATTGTAAGTTGTTGATTAATGTTACACAATAACTTACACACTGCAGGAACATCTCTGTCAACCTGAGAAACAGGACCAGTGCGCGAACGTCTTCGCTAACGCCAAGATCACTGCCTAGCTTCACAACACACATCAAGTCATCATGCAAGTCACAAGTCATCATACAAGGCAATCATGCAAATAGGAGCTGCTCTTAAATCCAACAATAGCTTTAGCTGTTTTAAAATGTCTTATCAGTATCCACTTTGATTCAGTGTGTACATGTTTTTAACAAAACATTTAAAAAAATAGAGGACATGACTTCCTCAATGGTAGATACTATCCTGATGTTGAGCTATGTCATAATAGCGCTAATCCTATAGATGCTTGAATGAAGCTACAGCAGCTATCGCAGGTGGTTACCAAACTGTTTCAAATCTTGCTTAAGTCTACTGCCTGCAGGTCAAACAAACACTTTTTTCACAATTGTATAACCTAATAAAAAATCCCATATAGCATTTTGAAGTTTCCTTTTATAATTTAACGCGTTAAATGTAGTGTTGCGATCCTGTTATACCTGTTGTTGGTTAGTAAAACTGTTTACGGTTATATTGCAATGGATGAACTGTAACTACAAGGACCATGTCGATGCACATAGTGTAGTTCCCATAACGTAGTGGTTGGCTATTCAACTGTCACTGTTTTCTAAAGGAATGAACCAGCCATGGAGTGATTGGATTAATTGTTTACATTATATGTACTGTATAGCTATTAGCTAGCCATCTACAGTAATCTCTTTCTTTCGAGAACCATATAGGCTACAAGCTAGTGTAGTGGTTAGAGACACGGACAGCCACGCTGTCAACTGGGATTTGATCCTCCCCATGGACCAAACAGAGTAGGTATTAGGATTTGTTTATGATAGGCTAAAACTTGGCTGTCTACAGGCTTCAGTGGCTACATTATAGTAAGCCTGAAGTAAAATTGTTTACACTTATATTGCGATGGACAAACTGCACCGAGAAGGACCATTTCGGAGTTATTGTGTTGCGATCCAATTATACCTGTTGTTGGTTTGGATGTGAAATGGTAATGTAGGGAACTAGTTTCGAGAACCGTGGAGTTTTGACTAATTTGTTTGGCAATGCAGGAAGTAAACTGGCATCACATCTCTACAAATGTATAACGTGCAACAACACCCGCTATTTAAATAGTGTAGTGGTTAAAGACACAGTCTGTCACTGTGTCTTGTCACTGTGTCACTGTGTAGGACACCGCATATCAAATCTAGCCAGGGCAACAACGTTCGTTCCTTCTAATCATGGGCCGGATGAACTAGGCTTGCCTGGTTTCTTGTTTGCTCCTTGCACCAAGTTATGCATCTTTGTGCGTTGGTCATGTTGGATACAGGCAGTTTCCAAATAACAGCCCCGCTGTAAACTCCTGCTTTGTGAGGTACAGGTTTTGCTGAGACTGGGTCACAGAGATGCTGATTCAATTTTGTGGTAATTTGTAAGGCTGAGCAACTATCCTTTTAAGTGTCCATCTATTCCTGTCAGTCATCTTCGACTTGCGTCCATTGTCCCTCTTTGCAGATGCAGTTTGTCCATGTTCGGCATATGCTGTCAGGATTTTTGAAAATGTTCCTCTTGACACATAATTATGAGGTATTTGTGACCAATACACTTGCAATTCAGGCACTGACAATTTGAACTCTTAGGAACTCTGCTAGTTGCCTCATGTTGCTTTGAAAGCTCAAAAATCAAAGAGTCAATTGTAAGACTTTTTTTTTATCTGACACATATGTACTGCTAATTGGCAATCAACCTAATAGGACTTTTCACACTGCATTGTTCTAAGCCCCGAGCTACAGTTAAAGTTGTGCTCAAAAGTTTCCATACCCTTGGAGAATTGGTAATGTATGTACCATTTGTAAAGAAAACATGTTGTTTATTTCTTATGGGTTTCACATTCAACTGTAAGTCATAACAGAATGGCACAATCATAAAACAAAACAAGGCAACAAAGAAAAAAATGAACTGACCCCTGTTCAAAAGTCTGCATACCCTTAGTTCTTAATACTGTGTATTTCACTCTTTAGCATCAATGACAGCGTGCAGTCTTTTGTAATAGTTGTCAATGAGGCCCCGAATTCTTGCAGGAGGTATAGCTGCCCATTGGTCTTGGCAAAATGCCTCCACGTCATGCAAAGTCTTTGGTTGTCTTGCATGAACTGCACGTTTGAGATCTCCCCAGAGTGGCTCGACGATATTAAGGTCAGGAGACTGTGATGGTGTCGAAGGGTATGCTTGTTATGTTTAGATAGCAAAAGACCATCTGTTGATCTGTACACAGGAAGTCACATTCATTCAAAGCGCGACAGTAAATAGCTAATGGGCTAATGTGTATTCAGTTTGGGATGTCTATAAAGGTGAGGACAACCGGAAGTTTATTTGAGATTGAGTGAAATGAGATTGAGGTTGTGTAAGGAACACCGGCTCCGTAACCTCATGAACAAGACTATCTAATGCTGAAATAAATAATTGAATTACCTTCTCCCTTGACAACCGGGTATGCGATCATTATTTCAAACACTATACGAAACGGCTGATTTCTAACAGCATGCTAACGCGACCTGATGGACAAGTTTTAACGATTCTACTGAACTTCGGCTGGAGAGCTCAGGGGCTCGATTTGCAATCGCGAGGAAGAAGTTGTTTTTCCCGGTTACTGGTTGCTGAGAACAATTGAACAGTGAGTCGTGAAACTACACCATATAACGAACTGTCAAGATTGCAAAAGCGTTAGTGAGTTGAACAAGCCCTATGATGACCCGACTAGGCCGTGATTCTTATCGCATGGAATCTGTCCATGGGCATGGACAGTCCGTCTCAATTTAGTGGGACGTTGACCGGTGTGTTTCAGTGCTGACCTGTATTTCGTGTGGCCATAGTATGATGACACTGCATTTTCCTTTTGAGGATTCGAGTGTGATATTGTATTTTTCAGCGATTATACAGTGACTTGTACAAGTAAAAATATAATGCCATCCAGTTGTACAAATACAACAAGAGGACTGCAGCCTCTGATGAGCATGATGCGTTCATGTTTAAAAATCATGGCGTGAATAGGACACCATCAAGAATGATGCCTGAAAAAGTTTTCTGACTAAACAAAATGGATTCAGAGGAAGTTGTATATGGACAGATGGAGAGCGTGGTACATACGAAGAGAAAAGACAAAGGAAAGTTAAGATGGCTGAGAAAGGACAACAGTCATAAAGCGGGAAAGGAGGCAAAGGAGACAATCAAAATGGACGAAGATTCATTCTGTTTGACCACCTGGCCGACCGATAATAGTCTCAAGATGGAGTCCCTCTTATGGGATCCTGGAATTATGGACGATACTAGGAACTGATGTGAGCTTTCATAATCACTGATTCAGAGTTCTTAAATGTTTATTTCCTAAAATGTATCGTACCTAACCATTAAATGAAGCTGGAACTTATCAAGGAAACCTGATCACCTTCCTCGGCAATAGCCAAGCTTATTTAATTAAATATTACATGTAGTTTGAAAAGCACTTTGATGGTATAAAGCTTGTTTTAATAGGCATTCGAAATAGCCTGTTTTGTTCTGTCATGCTTGAACATGTTTTAACAGATATTCAAGAAATAGCCTGTTTTGTTGTGCTTTGTCATGTTCACTATGTAATTTTGAATGAAACGTGTTTATTGCGTTGATGATAATGTTTAAAACCGTAAGGCATCAAGGGGGGTCTTTTTAAAACCAACGCCTGATAGTCGTTAATGGAGTTTAAATTCTAAAATGGTAAATTGACTAATGAACAACTAGGGTATTGAAGTAACAGTGTTTAAGGCCTACATTGTGTGTCTGTCACGGTACGGTGAGGTTCAGCGCCACCGTGCCGTGCATCCCCTGTTCCCGTCACTCACAAACACATCCCGGACTTGTTTCGTGTCACATGTCTGCAATCATTCACACCAGGCTCCAGTCGTTTCATTAGTGTGTGTTTGAATGTTTCCCCACATTCTCTGCTCCCCACATTTGTCGGTCATTGTTGTTGTGTTGTTGTTGTTGTTGTATGTCCACATGTAACGGGTGAGTGCTTTCGTTTTGCTGTTTAAATTCAGCCCCTTTACTTTCATTGTCTATTGTATGTTCGGTGTTTGTTTATATATTAAAGTCAACATCGGCTACAATCCGCCTGCGCCTGGTTCCTCTCCTCCACTACCGTTACAGTGTCCTTTAGATTACTTATTGTACCTTAATTTTAGTGATGTCATACGTCTGTTTTCTGTCTACATCGCCATTCTTAAGAGTTTTCTTAATTTCCACCCTAATGTTGAGTTGCTCTGTAGATAAAGATAAGCACATTTTTAAAAACCGCAACAATATTAGATGGGTTGGACACTAAATCTAAATCTTCAGTTAACAAAGGATATCGGCTAAGTTGAAAAATCTAACATATCTTGCTACAGACAGTCTTAGGACTGTCATGTCAGATTTTTAATGTGTGGGAATTTTAAATTTCATACACTTTAAACAAACATTTGGCCTTCTTAATGGCTCAACATAAATGGGTGAAGCTTAAGGCTTCAGGAAGGGGGGCAGACCCACTTGGGATGGCCCCTACCAACCTTTCCCATTACATCAGAGTAGCCTATTACTAAGGGTTAAATTTGAGTGTTCAGACTGGTCTCATCTGTGGTAATTTCACCAACACAAGCATATTCAGTTTTGGGATAATCAAACATTAAGTGAAAGCTAAATATATTTTCCTCTCAATAGCTTTAATGTTGAAATGTATGGTTTTGAGACCAACTGAAGTGAGGGTATAGACCTAAAGTCATCCCCCATTTTTGCTGAATGAACAATCAATATAACTACAGGCGTGGTCAAAGAAATGCATAAAAATATGAAATAGGGCTTGGCTGACTGCCACTATTTGGACTAAAAATGTATCAAAGTTTGTGGATTCCCTAAAATTTAGGAGGTTAATCAAGACACTGTTTGTTTGCCATAAGGTAGTTTGGCCATTGTCCTGTAAAAATGCTAAATTTGTGTGCTGTAGATATGCTTATACAATCGCCCTGGTGGTTGCCGTAGGTAAACCACTGGCCATGGGCTGGGGTTTTTCACTCCTACTATTTAGTTGCACAGCTTATCCCTTAGGGGGCATTTTTTAGTCAGGCATGTGCCAAGAAACTACAGGATATTATAAATGCATGATAGCCAATTTCATAGACCTGTGTGATGGTACTGAGGTAAAGTCAAATTTGAGAGCTGTTTAGCTATGGTAGACAAATTTGTTTATAGGTTATATGGTTTATAATTCCTTCACACAAGCGACCGTGTTGCACATTGATGTCTTTGATGGTGTTAGTGAATGTTTGTGTTTTTACATTTTCACTTTGTTTTGCTGAATATACAGGATGCAACTCCTTATCAAATGGATTATAGATCCATCCCTACTACCAATTCTCTATTTTTCATGTCGGTCCTGTAATGATGGCCTGTGCGGGATCAGGATGGCGCCTCCTGTGGCCGTATTTGTGATTGTTCTGCATTCACTCATGGTGTCAGGGGAGATGTATGATATGATAACTGATTATGATTGGAAAGAGTTGAGCTTAGGGCTCAAGGCAAATCAAATTGGTATTCATAAGGAGTTACGTAAAAAAATGAGTTTTTCCTGTTTGCATAGTTATAATGGAGCATTGGCATCTGTTATGTTTTACATTTTACATTTACAGGATGTTTTTAATTGGTTTATTTGGAAATTGTTTTGTTTGATATAAGGTCTAACATTTTAATGGTTGAATTGAATAGATCTAACCATTTCTGATTTGGCTAAGCAAAGTCAAGTCTGACAATCTTATTCCACTGCTAGTTGCTATTGGGCATTAATATAGCACAAGGAATCAAACAGCAACCAAGTCAGTTCTTGATGGAAAAGGAACATTGACATGGTCTATTATGGAAACTTGTCTGAATAGGGTGTACGCTTCACCCTGATGATGGAACTTCTGAGATCCACAAGTTTTCAGGACTGATCTATTGTCTTAATTGTTGGGAGTTGATGGATCAATACCCAGTGGATGAAAGTCCGATGGACTGTTGAACTACACTAATCGTTGTTTTGCAGTTATACTTTCAGCAGATCGGGACATCACAACCCATTTTCTCACGTCACTGACTGGACACAGACAACTGAGTGTGTGAGTACCAGCAACATGTTCAAGAAGGATTTCTACAACTACACTGGTTGAATCAGTTTCAAATCTTCCTGACCACTCACAGGGCAGAACGGTGCCAGGGTCAAATCACTTGGCTTCACACTCCATTTCTAGATGAATCATCGACAGCGAGATGAGAGGAGAATCCAACTAAAGGACTCCACATACTACAGGTCAGAGTACCACGGGCCAGTTGACTGGACAGGTCACATGGTCCCAATACAGTGGAAGACACTGTTGTGTTGTTAATCTTGAATTAGTGAAGTGTTGGAAACTCACTGTTCCATTATACTCCTACACTGACTTGTTAGGACAACCAGGCAATTTGCTGGGTCCACATCACACTGACTGTAATAACTGATATTGGATTTTTACATCACTGATACAAGACAAAGAAAACTGAAGACAAGAACTAAAGGACACTTGATTGGACACTGACTTCTTTCCTTACAATCTAAGACTTTCCTAAATTAACTGATATGGTGATTTCGTATGTATGAAGGTTTGTTTCTCGCAAGACAGGTGGGAAACTCTGTACGATGACAATCCCAATATTGGACCTTGGTGTATTTGTGATGATGCTTAATGATCTACATTATGACGGCTATCATGGTATGTTTGGATAGTAAATTGTTCCCTAATATAGGTGGAATTGGTCCCCGTCAAAGGTAGATGTTTTCCCTATTTTAAAGGTACAATCTTTCACAGGTACAACAGGATATGCATAAGTCTTTTGTATGATATTGTCATATGGACCATGATACGAACGGGGGGGGGGGTTGATTGTTCAGTGGACTTTGGGGGAATGTTTCATCATGATGTAATTTTTTCGTCTGATTTTCTGCTGAACACCGTTAACACTGATGGCAGCCTACTGATGTCAATATGTTTCTTGACCCTTATAATCTGAGGTGGGGGAGGGATTGATGACTGTCATACATTGAGTTATGTCTCAGAGTGGGGTGTCAATTGTGTCTTGTCTGTCAATTGTGTCTTGTCTAATTTTCATTTGAGGAACAATAAGACCTCATTGGTCAGATACTACTTTTTGTTGTTTTGTCTTAGTAATTTCTAACATAAGTGTATGGGCCTTTTCTTTTCATTAGGAATTGAATTGTACTAGTAATGCTTTATCAAACATGTAATGTTTTTCTTTAAATGTTTGATAGGGGGGAGTGTCGGAGTGTATGCTTGTTATGTTTAGATAGCAAAAGACCATCTGTTGATCTGTACACAGGAAGTCACATTCATTCAAAGCACGACAGTAAATTGCCAATGGGCTAATGTGTATTCAGTTTGGGATGTCCATAAAGGTGAGTACAACCGGAAGTTTCTTTGAGATTGAGTAAGATGAGATTGAGGTTGTGTAAGGAAGACCGGCTCCGTAACCTCATGAACAAGACTATCTAATGCTGCAATAAATAATTGAAGTACTCTCTCCCTTGACAACCGAGTACGCAATCATTATTTCAAACACTGTACGAAACGGCTGATTTCAAACAATGGCCACTCCAGAACCTTCAACTTTTTCTGCTGTAACCACTGGAGGGTCAACTTGGCCTTGTGCTTAGGGTCATTGTCGTGCTGGAAAGTCCAAGATCATCCCATGCGCAGCTTTCGTGCAGAAGAATGCAAATTGTTTGCCAGTATTTTCTGATAATATGCTGCATTAATCTTGCCACAGTGCTTCACAGTGGGGATGTTATTCTGTTCAAATCAATTTATAACATTTTTGACATGTGTTTTTCTGGATTTTTTTGTTGTTATTCTGTCTCTCACTGTTCAAATAAACCTACCATTAAAACTATAGACTGATCATTTCTTTGTCAGTGGGCAAACGTACAAAACCAGCAGGGGATCAAATATTTTTTTCCCTCACTGTACAACTGTAGGTCCAGAAATAATTGGACATTGACACAAGTTTTGTAATTGTTACTGTTTACCAACATATATTCAAGCTACAGTTAAATAATGAATGTGGGCTTAAAGCATAATCTATCAGCTTTAATTTGAGGTATTCACATCCAAGTTGGAGGAAGGGTTTAGGAAGTACAGCTCTTTATTTATTACAGCTCTTTATTTTGTCCCTTTTTCAAGGGACCAAAAGTAATTGGACAATTGACTCAAAAGCTGTGGGCTATTATTTTCATTATTTCTTCATCAATTCAGCAGGTGAAAGGCCTGGAGTTGATTCCAGGTGTGGAACTCTCATTTGGAAGCTGTTGCTGTGAACCCACAACATTCGGTCAAAGGAGCTCTCAATGCAAGTGAAACCGGCCATCCGTAGGCTGCAAAAAAAATAAATCCATCTGATAGATAGCAGGAACATTAGGAGCAGCCAAAACAACAGTTTGGTACATTCTGAGCAGAAAAGAACACACTGGTGAGCTCTGCAACAGAAAAAGGCTTGGACGTCCACAGAAGATAGTGGTGGATGATCATAGGATCCTTTCCATGGTAAAGAAAAACCCCTTCACAACATCCAGCCAATTGAAGAACACTCTCCAGGAGGTAGGCATATCAGTATCCAAGTCTACCATAAAGAGAAGACTTCACAAGCGCAACTACAGAGGGTTCACCACACGGTGCAAACCATTCATGAGCCTCAAGAATAGAAAGGCCAGACTAGACATTTCCAAAAAACATCTAAAAAAGCCAGCCCAGTTCTGGAACAGAATTATTTGGACAGATTTAACTAAGATCAACATGTACCAGAATGATGGGAAGAAAAAAGTATGGAGAAGGCTTGGAACAGCTCATGATCTAAAGCAAACCACATCATATGTAAAACACGGTGGAGGCAGTGTGATGGCATGGCCATGCGTGGCTTTCAGTGGCTCTGGGTCACTAGTGTTTATTGATGATGTGACAAAACAGAAGGAGGCGGATGAATTCTGAAGTGTATAGGGATGTATTGTCTGCTCAGATTCAGCCAAATTCAAAAAGTTGATTGAACAGCGCTTCACTTTACAGATGGACAATGACCTAAAACATACTGTGAAAGCAACCCAGGAGTATTTTAAGGCAAAGAAGTGGAATATTCTGCAATGGCTGAGTCAATCACCTGATCTCAACCCGATTGAGCATGCATTTCACTTGCTGAAGACAAAACTTAAGGCAGAAAGACCCACGAACTAACAACAACTGAAGACAGCTGCAGTAAAGGCCTGGCATCACAAAGGAGGAAACCCAGTGTTTGGTGATGTCCATGCATTCCGGACTTCATGCAATCATTGCCTGCAATGGATTCTCAGCAAAGTATTGAAAATGAACATTTTATTTATGATTGTGTTAATTTGTCCAATTACTTTTGAGGCCCTGAAATAAGGGGACTGTGTATGAAAATGGTTGCAATTCCTAAATGTTTCATACAATATTTTTGTTCAACTCCTTGAATTAAAGCTGAAAGTCTGCACTTCCATTGTATTTCGGTTGTTTCATTTCAAATCCATTGTGGTGGCGTACAGAGCCACAACCATGAAAATTGTGTCAGTGTCCAAATATTTCCGGACCTAACTGTTTCTTAGCCTTTGTTCACACAAGAATGTTAAGCCTGGGCTTAGTTTTAACCCTAGGCTAAAGATTCACACTTGTATTCCTATGCCCTGGGCAAATGGAAAAATATGACACAAGACTATTTTACATTCTATCTATGACAAGCTACAAATGTTACATTTTCTTCGGCATGTGAATGTTACAGGTATGTCACTGACACACAATCAAGGTTATGCTCCCAAGATCCCCAAAAACTTTTGACATTGGTTGATCAAGATTCCCACCCTAATGGCTTTTGATTAACTTCATTAAAACTACACAAAGAAAGAGAAAAATGGCGACAAATACGAACATATGGTGGAGAATGTGACGAGTCTCTTAAAATGTTCACCCGGCACAGCCAGAATAGGACTGGTCACCCCTCAGCCTGGTTCTTCTCTGGGTTTCTTCCTAAATTTTGGCCCCTTTTAGGGAGTTTTTCCTAGCCACTGTGCTTGGGGTTTCAGGCTGGGTGTTTTGTAAAAGAACTTTCTGATACCTGCTGATGTAAGAAGGGCTATATAAATATATTTGTCTGATTGATTGATGAGTTGTCCTTTAATCTGCAATTGCTAGATTTATGTCAAAAGCATGCTGCAGTGACCACTTTGTTAAGATAAAGCCGGTATACTGAAACAACAAAAAGTTTGTTGAGTGAAAGGACCGAAACACAAATATAGTGTAGCTATATTTAATACAGCATGTCAATAGCAAAAGTAAATGAAGTGAAAGGGCTGCTTTTATGATTGGACAATAAACCTTCAATGAGTTTGTTCTTGACCCAGTTTCACATTTGTTATTTTGACATTGTGGGGCTAGCCCTGAAAAGTCAGTGCTAAACCTGCTCAGTTGCAGGGCCAGTTAGCCCTAGACTAAGGGTGATGCTGGCCCACTTTGAAATAGAGTGTGTGAACACTTGCTTAACCCTGGGCTAAAATCTCCCTTAGCCCAGGGCGTAGGAAGCTTTTTGCCCTAGGCTAAGGTTGAAGCATTCAAAAAATGGCAATTCTATGTTTATTTTCATATTAAATTATTCTTCACTATTTAGGATAGCCATTTATAATTATACTCAATAGTCTAGCCTATATCCTGTGTGTCTGGTCATGTGCTTATTTTTTAGAATGTTCATGTGTTAAAAATGTTGGTAACACTTTATTTGAAGGGGTGTGCATAAGAGTGACATGACACTGTCATGATACAGTTATAACCATGACATGACACATGAAGGAATCATTTTGAACGTTTATGAATGTTGTCATTAGGTGTCATTCGGTTGATCATGTCATTTTTTATGCAAGGTTGACATTGTTTGGGATATCTTTGTTATGACAACTTGACATTAACTGAGACAACATAACCTGCCAATATCTTTGTTATGACAACTTGACATTAACTGAGTCAAAATATCCTGTCAATGTCTTTGTTATGACAACTTGACATTAACTGAGACAACATAACCTGTCAGTGTCTTTTTTTATGACAACATGAAAGTAACCAAGACAACATAACCTATCATAAACATGGGCCTAATTATCAAACTTGAAGAAACTATTTATCCAGTATTCTGTCTGCCATAAAAGGAACTTTCCTGAGACTGGTGCTCATACTCAGCATATTGAGCATGCATGGCAGAAATACAAATTGGAAATATGAAGTCATAAAGGTAATCGCACTCCTGAGTCACTGAAGATTCACCTCAAAATGATAGTGGCACCACTGGTTAGCCATACGCCATTATAATGGTGTCTTGGGCAGACTTTTCCATGATGTGAAAAACAATTCAAGTTAATATCAAAGTTTTTTGCAGGAACATAATTTGTACTGTAATTTTGTTAATGTTGATGCAGGACATCCATTCATGTAACTAGTGGTTTGCATGAACAATAGGCTAAGTAATATACATTATTCAAGAGATAATATACATAATCCAATTTGTTAATATGATTACAGTGCGGTAACCATTATTAAAAGATAAACTGGCTACTTGCATCTTCAAATAGGTATGACACATACAAAATGTATGGTCGAATTTGGGGTTGATATAGAATTTTTAAGGACACTTTTATATTGAAGGACACTTACTACGGTTGGCCTATAGGGGGCAGTTTGACGTGGTCGTGTTGCGTTGGGACTGTTAACGATCCAAACACCTGCACGTTCTCGTAACTCTTCAAGGAAAAGCCATGTCTTTCTCATCATTTATCCTGTTTTCTTGGTCGGTAAAGTACAAAAGTACACTGGTCCTTTCGATACAGTTTGATAACTTGCCTGTTAAAGTGTATGTAGAGGGTTGGAAAAGCGTGGTAATTGTATAACTATGACAGGGACCCATGTCTATGTAAAATGCCATGACGGTGGTGCATTCCTTTGGAAAAAGTGAATTTGTTACTGTACTGTACTGAATTGTTTTTTTCAAAAACAACACTCCTGACAACCGCCCTAGGATTAATATAATTGAATTTTGTAACTGTATTGTTTAGGAACTTTGCAATCGTTGCACTGTAAGGGTTAGCTATTAGCTAGTTCCTTGTTCCTTGTTGTTAGCTGGCTTCGGTTGGTTATTAGCTGGCCCCAGTTAGCTGTATGCTAGCTCCAGTCAAGTGTTTGTCAGTTCCGGGTAGCACTTTGTTAACTTGCTCAGCCATGTTCTATTTGTGTTAACATGAAGGTAATTTGTTAAACTATCACTATCTAGCCTACTTTATAAATAATGTTTTCAATGTGATCAATTATATTATGAATAGTTTATATTACCTAGGCTATTGTTCATGCAAAGAACTTGGTACTGCACATGAATGGATGTCCTGTATCAACCTTAACAAATTACAGTACTAACTGTGTTCTTGCAAAAAACGACATGAATTTATGTCCTGTGTCAACATGAACAAATGACACTCCTGTTAATGCATTTGTAAACCATTAATAAAGTAAGGGTTATCATTGTTAACCGTTTGTTCATGTCTTGTTCATCATTGCTCATCAATGTTTGTTCAAGGTATCTACTGCATTTGTTAGTGGTTGTTCATGTACCGTTATCGGAAAATGTTAACAAAGTAGGATTGTTGAAAGTAGTGGTTTTTTTTTTTTAGGAAACATTTGTTGTGCAAAAACAATAAAGGAAATTTATTGCTTTTGTTAAGGTATTTAAAAGCATTTGACAGACTTAGTTACATTTTTTGACAGTATTTGACAAACTTAATGACATTTTTGTGACAAGTCCAAATTGTACCACTGTACTTGAGGTCAAGAAAAATATTCATGACACTGGTATGAAAGTCTTTGACAGTGTTAAAACACGTCATGACAACTTCATGACAAGTCCAAATTGTACCACTGTACTTGAGGTCAAGAAAAAATTCATGACACTGTTATGAATGCATTTGACAGTGTTATAACACGTCATGACATCTTTATGACAGGTCCAAATTGTACCACTGTACTTGAGGTCAAGAAAAATATTCATGACACTGTTATGAAAGCATTTGACAGTGTTATAACACGTCATGACATCTTTATGACAAGTCCAAATTGTACCACTGTACTTGAGGTCAAGATAAATATTCATGACACTTATGAATGCATTTGACAGTGTTATAACACGTCATGACATCTTTATGACAAGTCCAAATTGTGCCACTTTACTTGAGGTCAAGTAAATATTCATGACACAATTATAATGATCTCATGACAACCAATGTCAAAACCAACCACATATGACAGTTGTATATAAAGCATAAAGCTAAATAGTTTCTTCAAGTTTGATAATCAGGCCTGCTATGACATGTTTATGACAGGTTATGTTTCTGACTAACTGCGCCACAGCATGGTTTGGCGTTTGCTCTGTAGCCGACTGAACATCGTAGACCTGGCCATCGTAGACCTCCAGCACAAGCGGTGTCTGTACAGGGTGTGTAGCATCATCAGGGACCCTTCACATCCATGCCACAATCTGCCCTCCTTCCATCAGGCAGGTGGTACAGGTCTCTTCGTTCCTGCACCAGCAGGCTCAGGAACACTTTCTTTCCATCTGCTGTAACCCTGCTGAATTCCGTGACCCATCACTAACCATATCCACCCTTTGTACTACTGGACTCTGACACTGCCTTGCAAAGTCTGAAGTTTTCAGTTGTTACAGGTACATGTCTACCTCGGGAACCTCATTGCTGCTATCCCTGCATTTCAGTTGCACATGCTACCCTACTCCTTCAATTTCATTGTACTGTACTTGTTCTATTACAATAAAGTTGAATCTAATCTAATGTTGTCATGGTTAATGTCAAGTTGTCATAACAAAGACATCCCAAACAATGTCAACCTTGCATAAAAAATGACATAATCAACCGAATGACACCTATTGACAACATTCATAAACGTTCATAATGATTCTTACATGTGTCATGTCATGGCTATGACAGTATTATGACAATGTCATGTCACTCTTATGCACATCCCTTCAAATAAAGTGTGACCAAAATGTTTTTCTCTGATTACAGGACCTAGTCATGCCTTAATCTGACATGCCATAATCACCCTATCTTGACCCACGAGTAGATCACTCTGTTTTACAGTATGGTGCCAGGAATCATAGATTGGAATGTGTCCCTAATTCCAAAGAGGGGTAGTTTTTTAGGACTAGTCTTATTATCCTTAGGGTAGCTATCCAACCTCCACATCTTTAGTTTTTAGGATAAAAGCTGGAGCGGGCTTTAGAAAGGGGCTCTCTTGCATTTTTGTCATCGCTGCATGCATCTTTGCTCTTGCAACATCTCAAATCTCCAGAGAACTTTTACCTTTGATACTTGTACTGTAATTGTAATACTTTCTTTATATACTCAATTAAATTGTTACTTTAATTTTTTGATGATTTGGAATTAATCTAAAACGGGTCCTTCAAGGTGCTGTGTGAACACGCCTAATGTGACCTCTACAGCTATGTTTGTCACTGTGATTTGGTTTTTTCAAAGTGACTGTCCTTTTTCATGTGGTGTTTCTGTTCTTTTTTCACCCCCTGTACATATAACCTTTAAATAACTTTTTACAATAACTGAAACATTTGATGTACAGTGCAAATGCAAATACGTTTTTGAATGTGTATAGAGAGACACCCAGGTCAGTCCTGTTGGCCCTCTGTTCAGTTTCCTCTCTATCTCTCTGACATGTCTGACTACTTCTCTAGACCAGTGGAGCGAGGCCTCCTCTCAAACAAAATCTGAAAATTTTGCACTTTACACTCAATTATTTCTGTACTTAACTGTTTCCAGTTTTGACCTACTGACCATTATTGGCTATTTGATGCAATTATGTATGAGAACAAATATTTCAACGAAAGAAGTGAACCTTGACATTTTTAAAACAATTTAATTTGAAATGTGATTTCATAAAAAAAAGAACATGCTCCACACACTTCATTAGTTTTCAATAGGTTTTACAAATACGTAGTCAGATAGCCAGGCACTGTTTCTTTTTTGTTCACATTTTTCCCTTTTAAGATTTGTCAGGACATAAAAGCAGACATCATCAATCTATTTAATAACATACATTTAATTGCCATTTAATTTGGTCAGCACTCACATTATTTTCTTTTTGCAACACAAGTGGTGTTGAAAGCAATACAGAGGGATAGATGGAAAAGCAGCGTTGAATTTACATCACAAATGACCTCACTATATTTCCCCCTAAAAACTAAAGGGCTGCTCTGTTTCACAGCAACCCCCTCTGATATATTTATTTGAAGAGCTGAATACGACTGAAAGTAGAACTGGACCTTTGCATTTCGACCGAAATAGGTTTCATTCTGCAGCTTGAGGCATCAGTCATATAGTATATCCCTGAAGCGTTTTAAAGAACATCAGAGTTCTCAGACAATACAGTTATGAATTAGTCTCAATCACTGTTTTATTCATTATGGATATCGTCTTGGGTGGATTAATACTGTGTGGCAGCTCGCCAAAGCAGACTTTAGCGTAATCCCCATTTTAATGGAATTAGACCTGTTCAGTTTAGCTGTACCTTTACAGTATGTGTGACCAGGGGGATGGCTGGTGGAAGTGGATGAGGTCCTCCACGGTGTTTCACTGTAAGGCCTCTTGTCAGCTGATAGACCTTTTTTTGGAGGTACTGTATCAAATGACGGATGCACAGGGCAGTGGCAGCCTTTAGATAGCTGGTAATACAGATCAGGGCCTCACTTTAACACAAAGAAACAAAGATCACTCACTAGACCTTCACCAGTTTGAAGGTTACGTACAATAGGCTCAGGCCCCAACCAATGGGAACAACACTGCAACATAGTTTAAACGCATTCCAAATATTTTTCTTTTAACAATACAACACAGGATGTTCAAACTGGCATGCTTTAAATCATTAATGACCGTATATGCTTTGTTGTCAACATCATTATCTTTTTTCTTTTTTTCTTGTCAACTGAATGAAGACAGAAAAGGTAAAAACAACAAACATACGATGGTGTACAAATGCTATCCTGCATTGTTGGAATTATTTTTTAGTTCTTAAACTGGTATACTTTTGGAAAGAAAAACAAAACAATAACAAAATTTAAAATGCTAGATCTTTAAGGACCGAGCACTCCTCAACCTGGTGGCTTTGCAACTTCCTGAAGCATTTAGAGCAATGTCACTTACTGATGACAACACTGGGAGACTACAACATTGCATTGCACCTAAACAGATTCTTTCAATTGGATTGCATGTCAGTCCGGTCAGCTTCAGATGAGAAGTCATTGAGAGACGACAGAGAGAGAGAGAAAGAGAGGGAGAGACAGAGAGAGAAGGTAAAGCTGCAATGTAAACAACGAGAAGGCAGGAGAAGATCTATCCTGCATGATATCCTCTATGGTATCTGGCCTCTGCCAGAAGGGAACTGTTTGTCTTGTCTGCCATGGCCGATACAAGATGGAATATCACAATTATATTGTATCTGTTCTGTTGGGGTCCCCTGAGGGTTTCACCCTGCATCTCGGTGTGGTCTTTTTTCTGTTCTTTACCAAAACCATTCCTTGGGAAATCCTTTAATGATCCTTACAACATGTACTATGTCCATTTCCTTCCTCTCTTTTGTTCCCATTTCAACTGCATACAACATTTCCGCCTGCCGCGAGGTGACAATCCTGAACAATGGCGATGGCCTTCCTTTTCTAGATTGCATGGTTGCTGTAGCTGATGTATGTTTGTTTTGTGGCAAAAGCTGAAGGGGAAAAAAAAGAGATAAGAACAACACTGAGACAAGGTCAGAGCTACATCCACATTTTCAGTGTACTGCATATAGCAGTGGTTTTTACATTAACAGGTACATCAGTGTGTATGATAAAATATCTAGAAAAAAAAATGTTATTTTTTATCTCATTTAAGAGTAGGGTTGCAAAGCAGTTTCGAATATTTCTTACTGGACACAAGAACATGAACAACACAATAGTTTCATCTTTAAAAATTATATACATTTTGTATATATATATATAAATATACAGTGGATATAAAAAGTCTACACACCCCAGTTAAAATGCCAGGTTCTTGTGATGTAAAAGAATGAGACAAAGATAAATCATGTCAGAACTTTTTCCACCTTTAATGTGACATATAACGTGAACAACTCAATTGGAAAACAAACTGAAATCTTTGGGGGGGGGGGGGGGACTCACAATAACCTGGTTGCGTAAGTGTGCACACCCTTAAACTAATAATACTTTGTTGAAGCACCTTTTGATTTTATTACAGCACTCAGTCTTTTTGGGTAGGAGTCTATTAGCATGGCACATCTTGTCGTAGCAGTATTTGCCCACTCTTCTTTGCAAAAGCACTCCAAATCTGTCAGATTGCGAGGACATCTCCTGTGCACAGCCCTCTTCAGATCACCCCACAGATGTTCAATTGGATTCTGGTCTGGGCTCTGGCTGGGCCATTCCAAAACGTTAATCTTCTTCTGGTGAAGCCATGCTTTTTTGGATTTGGATGTGTGCTTTGGGTCGTTGTCGTGCTGAAAGGTGAACTTCCTCTTCATCTTCAGCTTTCTAACGGACGTCTGAAAGTTTTGAGCCAAAATTGCCTGGTATTTGGAACTGTTCATAATTCCCTCCACCCTGACTAAGACCCCGGTTCCAGCTGAAGAAAAACAGCCCCAAAGCATGATGCTGCCACCACCATGCTACACTGTGGGTATGGTGTTCTTTGGGTGATGTGCCGTGTTGTTTTTGCGCCAAACATACCTTTTGGAATTATGGCCAAAAAGTTCAACCTTGGTTTCATCAGACCATAACACATTTTCCCACATGCTTTTGGGAGACTTGATGTTTGTTTTTGCAAACTTCAGCCGGGCTTGGTGTTTTTCTTTGTAAGAAAAGGCTTCCATCTTGCCACCGTACCCCATAGCCCATTCATATGAAGAATACGGGAGATTGTTGTCACATGTAGCACACAGCCAGTACTTGCCAGAAATTCCTGCAGTTCCTTTAATGTTGCTGTTGGCCTCTTGGAAGCCTCCCTGACCAGTTTTCTTCTCGTCTTTTCATCAATTTTGGAGGGACGTCCAGTTCTCGGTAATGTCTCTGTTGTGCCATATTTTCTCCACTTGATGATGACTGTCTTCACTGTGTTCCATGGTATATCTAATGCTTTGGAAATTCTTTTGTACCCTTCTCCTGACTGATATCTTTCAACAATGAGATCCCTCTGATGCTTTGGAAGCTCTCTGCGGACCATGGCTTTTGCTC
>JACXGI010002631.1:0-2500 GCA_016801175.1 Esox masquinongy
GCAGCCGTCTACCAGGAAGTTTTAGAGCACTTCATGCTTCCTGCTGCTGACCAACTTTATGGAGATGCAGATTTCATTTTCCAACAGGACTTGGCACCTGCACACAGTGCCAAAGCTACCAGTACCTGGTTTGAGGACCATGGTATCCCTGTTCTTAACTGGCCAGCAAACTCGCCTGACCTTAACCCTATAGAAAATCTATGGGGTATTGTGAAGAGGAAGATGCGATATGCCAGTCCCAACAATGCAGAAGAGCTGAAGGCCACTATCAGAGCAACCTGGGCTCTCATAACACCTGAGCAGTGCCACAGACTGATCGACTCCATGCCACGCCGCATTGCTGCAGTAATTTAGGCAAAAGGAGCCCCAACTAAGTATTGAGTGCTGTATATGCTCATACTTTTCATGCTCATACTTTTCAGTTGGCCAACATTTCTAAAAATCCTTTTTTTGTATTGGTCTTAAGTAATATTCTAATTTTCGGAGATACTGAATTTGGGATTTTCATTAGTTGTCAGTTTTAATCATCACAATTAAATGAAATAAACATTTGAAATATATCAGTCTGTGTGTAATGAATGAATATAATATCAAAGTTTCACTTTTTGAATGGAATTACTGAAATGAATCAACTTTTTGATGATATTCTAATTATATGACCAGCACCTGTATAAAATAGGTGACGGTCAAGCACTTCCCCACGCCTGACTCAGCATCTGTTATAATGTCTGTGTGTAATACATCACGTCGTTCCGGTCGGCGCGTCCTGTTCAGGACATCCTGCTACTAAGTCCAGTGGCCTTATAAAACCTGTCCCTCCTCATTTACCCTCCATGCATTCATTTTGCGGCAACGCGTGAAGCTTCCACAGTCTGGGTTGTAGATGGCTCACCAGCCGTTTGCTAATCATCCTGTTTGGAGGTGTCCCCTCACTCACCTGGGGGCTTCCAATCCTATTAGCCGGGCCGTCCTGAGTTAGGCACGCCGAGCAGCCGTGGATGTTTGATCACCGGTGCTTAGTGCCCAGAGTTGTCCTCTTACCCTAATGTTAAGGAAGGAGAAACGGGGGGGGTTTAAACGTGAGCTCCTTAACTCTCTATGGGGGGGGGTTCAGCACCCCATCTCCAGGTTTGACACCCCCGTGCCAGTGGAGGACTTTAAAGTGCTGATGTTGCCTGAGAGGCGGAACGCTGCACATTATTCTAAGCTGAGAGTGAAGAGAAGGACTGCGAGAGGGAGAGAGAGGGGGATGGAAAGAAAGAGAGAGAAAAAGAGAAAGAGAGAAAGAAAGCATTTGTATGTCTGACTGACATCCATGTTATCGACCAGCTGAAGAGGGGAAAGAGCTAGGTCAAACACCACACAGCTCTCTACGTGTGTCTCTCAGTCTGTATGTATGCGTGCGTGCGTGCATGTGTGTGTGTGTGTGCATGTGCATCTCTGTGTGTGTGTGTGTGTGTGTGTGTGTGTGTGTGTGTGTGTGTGTGTGTGTATTAAGAAATGTGTTCTTTAGAAAACTGTTTTCTGTTTCCTCTTCCTCACCCCCCCTTCTCTCTCTGCTGTCAGTCTGTCTGAGGGAAGGCTCTATAGCCAGGTTAGTAGACACCTGGTCTCCCCAGGCCCCCCTCCCCTCTCCCCCAGGCTTTCAGCACCCAGGAAGAGCCATGTGTTTTCAAATGGGACTGGATGGGAAATCGAAGCAGGGCTTCTCTGTTTATCAAGCAGCAGCTCCGTCACCTTGCTGCTAGTGCTGTCTGGAGCGCCCGGCAAATTGGTGACAGCAACACCAACAAGCCAACCCCCTTAACAACATCCCCCAGAGCAGCCAGACCCGTTGTTCATTTATATTACTGATGTCAGGTGAGGGGAAAGCGAGGGGAGCTGCCTAATGTAATCCCTCCTCCGCCGACCCTCCCACCTCCAGTCATCCCCACCCTTGGCCTCTCCTCGGCCCGCTGACCTGGCTCAGCCACAGGCTATGACCCCTAACCCAGGAAGTGGGCACAAAACTGTAGTTAAAGGAGACATTCTGTTCCACTTAGAATGCAATATACCATGTTGCACTGGAGTGGGTTATTTGCAAACATGTTTGTTTCCACCTTTGATATGCTTGTGCGTGCGTGCGTGTGTATGTGTGTGTGTGGGTGGGTTCCTGTGTCGACACTCCCTCCCCTTTATGTGAACAAAACAAAGCAGGCCATGCTCCTGAGTTATTATGTGTAGTTTAGTGAGCGCCGATGCCCTCTGTCATGTGTACAGGGAGCACTCAATACCTCTCCTATTCCCACCTCCCTCTGTCATGTGTACAGGGAGCACTCAATACCTCTCCTATTCCCACCTCCCTCTGTCATGTGTACAGGGAGCACTCAATACCTCTCCTATTCCCACCTCCCTCCATCCATCTCCCGTCTGATCCCGTCAATGGGGAGGGAAATAGAGCGGACGCAGGTTAGAGCACCGCGCGGCCTAACTCGCTGGAAATGAACTGTTCACACAACCA
>JACXGI010002631.1:7500-12215 GCA_016801175.1 Esox masquinongy
ACCCACAGTTTCCGCGTCTCTCTGACATTTAGGTGTTTACTGTCATTTCTACTAAAGGCTTTTTGTCTAATCCTCTCACCACACCTGAGAGCACCCCTCTCTGACATGTCACTGGCTTTACATTATCCCCCCCCCCCTCTGTCTTACATTCTCTCTCTGGGTCTTATGCTCCTTCTCTCTCACCTACTCTCTCTTTCTCTCTCTTAAAGAAACACGAAAAGTGGGCCAATAAAAGTATTTTGAAAATAAAAATATATCTCCCAATACATCTTCCTCTTCATCTCTATCAGCCCTCTTTCTCCCTCTCTCTACTCAATCTATCTTCCTCTCTCACTCTCTTGCTAACCCTTTCCCTCTACATCTGTCAAGTCACCTTCTATTCCTCTTTTCCTCTCTCCTTCTCCCTCTCTCCCCTTTTATTTTGCACTTTCTGCCTCTTTGTCTCTTCCCCTCTCTTTTTCGCTCTCTTCATCTCAGCCTATCCCTCTCTCTCTCTACATTACTCCCTTTATCTACCTCTATCTCCCTCTCTCTCTACTCTTCTCCATATCTGTCTTCACCTCCGTCCCTCTACTTCACCCTCTCTCACACACACACACACTCGCATTCAAACAGAAACAAAAGTAACAGAAATGCTATTCAACATGTTGGATTTACCATACTGGTGAACTTAAAATCTTACTGCAACTAATTAACAAAAGGTAGACAAAGAAAAGGAATAAATAAATATGACTAGAACATTAGTGAAGCACTAACTGAAACCTACTGGAAAGCAGAAATGGGCCAGAATCTGCTCTACTTTCAAGGCGAAGGCTTCATTAGGAAGTCTGTTTCCACTGCATGTGTGTGCACGGACGCAGGCGTGTGTGTCTGTGTGTCTGTGTGTCTGTGTGTCTGTGTGTGTGTGTGTGCAAGTGAGCAACACAGAGATCTGCTAAATTATTTACACTCCAAATCCCTGTTAATTGGTATCAAGTCTTTAAACAGGGTCAAATGTTGCAGTGCAGCTTTTCTTTCCCCCCACTCCTCTCCATGGCCTGTGAGGGGGGGCTCACTGGAGAGCCACCCCTCCATCCCGGGCCTTTGACTAAGAAGCCCTTCGTGCCAAACTCAGACAAAAACGCACAACAGCATCACAGCAACGCCAGCCGGGCCACAGCTCTCCCTGTGGCTAGACTGGTCCCTGGATCATTACTCCTTCCCTACCATGTAGTGGGAGGTTTGTTGAGTCACAACTCCATTGACACGGTGCCTGCGGCTCTGCAATGGGAGGGTATTAGATTTAAGCCCCTTAATAAAGCCAATTAGAATTATACCATAGTGCTCATGAAGGTAACCTTATCATGGCAAGACAAACTGCCCTGCCCCCACCATCTTCCCCTCGCTTTACCTAGACAGCGCGTGTGCGTGTGTGTGTGTGTGTGTGTGTGTGTGAGTGGGTCTTATAATACAGTAATGACCATATTATTATGTCCATGTGGACTACCTTCTCTAGACCAATGGGTCCTAGCAGGCACAGGTCTCAGAGCCACACAGAGGTTGAGGACCACACCTGCTCTACGGCTGCCTTGATGACCAGAGGAAACCAGGGGCCCGGGACAGAAAGAGGGAGGGAGGGAGGAGAGAAGAAGACCGACCATTACATTATCCGTTGTCGTGGCGCGGGCTCAGCCTGAGACGGACAGGACAGGAAATGGCCGCTCATCAATCAAACGCAGAAAGCGGGAAGAAAAGGATGATGGCAGGATGAAAAGGATGATGGCAGGTCTATGGGACCTTGGGGAGGACTAAGAAGTGGGAGTGATGGCTTGTGTTCATCTGTTTGGTTCCTCTTGCCAAGTCTGGAGGGACGGCTGGTCTTCACAGCCCCAGTAGACCCAGTACCTTGCCCCCACTGAACAGCCCCAATAGACCCAGTATCTTGCCCCCACTGAACAGCCCCAGTAGACCCAGTACCTTGCCCCCACTGAACAGCCGAGCCTACTAATGGTGGTTAAATAAAACAGAGGCTTCAGAAGCTTTTCTCTCCAGCCTGACTAACCTGTCCCAGCCACCACCACTGTCCAGGAAAAGGAGAAGGTGCCATGGGCCCCTGTCATTCTGTCGAACTACCATGGGCCCCTGTCATTCTGTTACACTACCATGGGCCCCTGTCATCTTATCACACTACCTTGGGTTCCTGCCATCCTGTCAAACTACCAAGGGCCCCTGTCATCCTGCCAAACTACCATCGGCCCCTGTCATCCTGCCAAACTATCATCGGCCCCTGTCATCCTGTCAAATTGCCATGGGCCACTGTCTTCCTGTTACACTCCCATGGGCCCCTGTGTTCCTGTTACACTACAATGGGCCCCTGTCTTCCTGTTATACTACCATGGGTACCTGTATATCCTGTTACACTACCGTGGGCCCCTGTCATCCTGTTACACTGCCATGGGCCTGTCTTCCTTTTACACTACCATGGGGCCCTGTCATCCTGTTACACTACCGTGGGCCCCTGTCATCCTGTTATACTACCGTGGGCCCCTGTCATCCTGTTACACTACCGTGGGCCCCTGTCATCCTGTTAAACTACCATGGGCCCCTGTCATCCTGTTATCATGCCATGGGGCTCTGACTGTTCAGCAGAACACAACTCAGCGGAATGGAAGCTGCAGCCACGTGTGGAATCCTCTGGGGTGCCCCAATGTGTGGAATCCTCTGGGGTGCCCCAACTTTGAATTGCACCTCATTGGTGTGTTGTGTTTCCAAGACCTGGAAGAGTTGTGGTTATTTTTTTAATAATTTCTTATTCTTATTCTGGTTAATAATTTATTATTCTTATTGTGGTTAAACCAGACAGTCCCATGTGTCTCCTACTATGCTCATCTGCATGTGAGAATTTGATTTGTTGATTGATTGCTTTCTGAGGTAACAGGGTCATTACACACAGCTGGCTTCTGTTGGGATCCTCAGGAAATGTGAGGTTTTGTTAAAATTAGCCCTGCTGTTTTTTCATGGCAAGAAGTTCCCCTCAAAGTTCACTCTGAAAAGATACAGATCCTGGAGGGATTCTTTGGGGGCTCTTCCAAATTAAAATGTTGGGGAACTGTAATAAATTGTCAGAGGAACCTTTTACATTTTGGTGTTCTCCCACTTTTAATTTAAGTAACCCCTAGAGGATCCTACAGGAACTTTCTTTATTTACAATGGTGTATCTATAGACAGTACTGTGCCTGAGTCTCTCGTTCTGTGTGTCTTTTTCTCCATGCGCGCCCGACAATCGATTCAAGGTGAAGCTTGTCGATTGAACAACCAGTACTGTGCTCTCTGCCCCACCCCACAGCACCCCCACCCACCCCACCTCACCTGCAGTCTATCAATAACCCCATCAACAGGCCTATTGATCCTCCTACCCCTTATCTTGGCGTGATGCGACTGCGCCCGCACACATTTAATTTTTGACAGATTTACAATAAAGGTGAAGTTATTATTTAACTCTTACGGCTGTGGCGTGCTCTCTGATTTAACGCCCAGTGAGAATGTGAATTATAGCCGACATGAGGAATCTGCCGGGCTAGGTTGGTTGGCCCAGTTCATAACTCACTGGCTCCATGTCTAGTTAGTCAATCACTTGATCTGTAATCACAAATGCTGCCAGAAATTACATGAGTGATGAGCTGTAATAAAAGCACCTACTTTTTCTGCTCAGTCTCCTAAGTGTTATTGGCAGACCCTCTATCCCAGGAGGGCCTGGCTGTGAAACAAAACCCCCATAGAAACTGGCTCATTGGCTCGGTTATTGTGTGCGGGTGCGTGCGTGTGTGTGTGTGTGTGTGTCTGTGTCTGTGTCTGTGTCTGTGTGGGTGCGTGCGTGTTCATGCATGTGCGTGTTATTCCTCGACTGTACTCTTTAGAGACAGTGTCTTGCTCTTTTACTTGAATTGTCATTCTTTGAGACGATAATCCACAGTTCAATGAGGAACATGACATTTCCAAATCCATCATGATGCTGCCATTTTTCGGCACAACAACCCCGACCGGTAACTCCAGACTGGCTCCCTCATATTTCCGCATAACAGTTACATTCCAAAGTGTTCCACAGAGGGGTTAACACCAGTTTTTATTTTCAGCATTCATTCATCTTTTTCCTGCCTTTCCACGGCGTTGTATACCGACGACTCCTGTTGTTACCTGTTAAATCAAGAGAGCTACACACTGCTTTGTATTTGTCTTATACAGTATATCTGTATGGAAACAGATTATTGTCTTTCGTTACCTAGTACATTATGCATACGCTAAGCATTTTTTATCTGTTCTTTGCGTTTGTTGCTGTTTAAATGTTCACTGTGTACATATTGTTATCTTATCCGGCTTGCCTTCCGGGAAAATTAAGTCTTATCTATGACAATAGTGGGAAAACACACTGGCTGCCCCGTGAACAAAGATGTGGTATTTAAAACGGGTGGACACCAAAATGAGCGTGCAGCTCAGCCGTTCACCGTGAGCTTTGATACTGCCCAAAAGCCATAGAGTTTGACGGCAACGTTACGATCTGACCTTTCAGTCAGAAACTCTAAGCCAGGGGGACGGGGGGGGGGGGACCATCCACGGTGGTTCTGGAGCATCCATCGCAGCCTCTGGTGTCCTGGGGTGGTGGACTGACAGCTTTATTGATACCACCTCCCCTTACCCAAACCCGCCCCACCACAGTAATAATTACACAACGGCCAGCT
>JACXGI010002631.1:12315-29748 GCA_016801175.1 Esox masquinongy
CGGCCGTGCGCGGCGTCCCACTGCTGAGTGACAGATGTCTCCCGAACACGGGTGAACACGGCCCCGCGCACAAGCACGCACATGTTCCGAAGGGGGGGGGGGGGCGTGAGATGAAGAACTAGTGCCGTCCATATCTCCACGCTATCCTGAGGGACTGGGCACGCGGAGATGACAGGCGCCACTACGGTGTGATACGCGCGGCGGCGTTCACCGGGCGACCGCTTCGTCTTATCCTGATGTGCATTTGTCAACAGTGGCGGAATCTGCATGGTGGTAATGGAGGATGATGTGGCCCAAATGTCCCACGGTGAACGGGTGTAGAGATGGATGTGACACACACTGTCAGCCACAGAGTGTAAACGGACGCAGACGTGTTTGGGAAGGGGGGAGGGGGGAGGGAGGCGTCTAATGGAGAGATGTCATTTCTGTCATTCTAGTGCCCAACCCCTCACCGGCTAAAATTACTTAAAGAACCGCACGAAGTTTAATAGCTTTACTGTGGTATTTTGTTTTCCCAGTGCTTTGTATGATATCATCTGATTACTTAGACGTCACTTAACAGCAAATAGGGAGGTGCTGCGTAATGTTCACTTGTGCTTCGGCCAATCGGCACTGAGTGTTTGAATCACCCACTTTAAAATGAAGCAATAAAGGCATTATGGGGTGTGGTATATGGCCGATATATCACAGCTAACTGCTGCTAAGCACAAAGCAACAGGGAGTGCCTGCCGTGTATACAGCCATCAGCAGCACGGTGTGTCAGTAATATACCCCAGCCCTTAAGGTGCCTTATAAACTGGTTACTTGTTCAATTAGAATCTTAAAACGTTTTTTGTCAGCTGATTATGGACTTTAAGTGTTCCAACCACCCAGTTTGTGATGTGTTATATACACTAATTTCTATGAAGTAACGCATTATCACCCTTTGATCTTCTCATGGAAAAACATAACACGGTATTAAAAGGAAATACCAAATTTATTACTATTGGACGAAAGGAAAATGGACCTTTATGGTTTGGGTCAAAGTGTGGTGCTCTAGACCATGTTTCCACTTTGGCCCACAGTTCAAACGCACGTTTTCTGTTTTCGTATTTTTCTGGCCGGGCTCTGATCCACTTGGGGGCTATTCCAAAAGGCCACGGTGAAGGCTGGTTTTCACATTTAAGGGCCAAAGAGACATGGAGAGCTTGTTCCTCTACTAGAGGCCTGCAAAACGCTTGAAGCCTGGGTGTAGATTAATAGACTGGCTTCGCCCTGCCTGTCTGAAATGCAGCCGCTCCCGAAAGGTGAAACCACGTTGGGCCGCTGCTTGTAAAACTCCTTCCGTGGGAGGTTGAAATAGAGAAATAGATTTTAATCAGTAGTGAATTGTTTTACAAGCTTAGAGTACACCATAAGCTAATCTGCTTGTAGCTGTCCTGGTATTTCTGATGAAAGGCACAGTAGATCTCGGTCCATTTCCTAGGGTTTCTTTGCCAAGCAAAACCATGTATTCATTTGACTTGGCAGAGACTGGGAACTGGTTTCCCTGGAGTCAAAAACTAGGACATTAACTCTGTACTGCCACAACAATGCGCTGGTACATTCGGTCACATTTACTGTGGCTGATTTTAGATAATATATGATGAGATGGGAAACAAAAAACGCGGCTCCTCTATTTTAGAGACGCATCATATTAACACTGGCACATTGGAATTGCTACACATCTGCGTTTCTTACATTTATAATGTGTTTAATATGTGAAATACTTTCAGGAGAGAGTATCTGAAAACATTGCTGGCTTCTACCACCAGACAATACTGCCTCAGGAAAAATAAGACATACATACCACATTCCTGCTGGTTAAAAAATGTTCATGTCAAGCCACAAAAATGGCAACAATATAAGTTGTGTCTTCCCCAATTATAGAAAGGATCTGACGGAATGAGAACAAGGCTGTTTCTAATCCAGGCAGGAAGCCTACAGTGGCGATTCACAGAGACACAGTGATTGATATGAGCAAGTCATGTATTTACAGAAGCTGACAGGATAAAAAGTGTTTTCTTCCCATCTCTCCGCTCATCTCCAGCCATAAATCACTGCCAACGGGATGCATGAACGTGCCCAGGCCCTTTCGTACAGCTCCAGCATAGTCAATTCCACTTTGACCTTTACATTTGGCATTGGTCACTCGTGCTAAATGCATGCCGCGACCCCCCTGACCTTAGCCATTCATATTTAATAGCCGTCTGGGCTGATGGTTCGCCACACAAAAACACACAGGCTAGCGGTAATACCAAGTGACGGCCAATGCCATGGTCATGATTGGCGTCATGAGAGGTGGTGGCATTAGAAATCCTTTTCCTGATGACGGCACCGTCTAATGTGAGGTTCTTTGATGCCACGGCCATTTGACTCCATAGCTGGAGCTCACCGCCGGCTCTGTGCGGTTGCATGGCCATCCTAACCTTTGACTTTAGCCGCCGCTGTGAAGCTTTTGCTGTTTTGCCCTTGCCCATTTGAACCATCTGAAGTAGACCTTCATACCTGCATCCACATCTGTCAAATAGCAGATATAAATGCACATATAAGAAGATGGCAGGAACAGGGCAGAAGGCTGTCCAGTAACCCTTTGGTCTTTTGGCCTTTCGGTCATCCATTGTCCCTGACCCATTTATGGGCTTTGTCCACCATCCTTACTATTCCATACTGTATCTGTGTGTGTGTCACAGTTATTGATGGACCCTTGGAAATATTTTATTGGCCAGGGTGACCTTTGACTCAGGCCAACAAACAATACCCCCCCACACCCCGGCCTTCTCATAGTGACATGGATGTATGATCAAATGACTATTAGGACCTAGGATTCAGATTAGACAGATATAGGCTGGACTACTTTCTGTAGGTCGCCTATTCATAATCATTAGAATTTACATTGCACGCTATTATTTTTCTTTCCATGGTGTTTTCAGCCAAACTTCTTTTGGATGTTGTGTTGAGAGCTCAGTATAAAAGTCTACTGGCTGGGTTAAAACAAAGTACAAAATTAAATGAATATTCTTGCCAAAAACTATATTGTTTATCATTAGCTGTCAGATCTGTCAGATCATTAGCTGTCAGCTCTGTGCAGTTATGCCACATTCACTAGTCTGAAATGAAAAAGTCAGAAATGTATTAAAGATGTTGGGAGTTTCATACTTCTGACTAGGACATGAACGCGTGGTTAGCATTGGCATCAGAGACATGAATCCTGCCTATATTTCTAGAATGCCCCTTTAAAATGTGATTTTAAACATAACCTTAACCTTCACCATACCTTAACCCCAATACTAACCTCAAGTCCAAACCTAACCTCAACTTAAGAACAAAAAGCAAATGTTTTTTTTCAAATGTTAAATTTGCAACTGTGGAATCTCACCTCAAGGCAATAGATTCTACTGGAAACCGATATCACCCAAACAGCCCACTGCATGTAAAAGTGAGCAAGAAGACCTTTATCTGATTGTAATAACAAATCCATACTTTGGCCATAGGGCCATCTAATTTTGCAATCCAGCCTTAAAATGATGTCACTCCTAGGAAACTATGTGGGCCATATTATATCAGTATTTAGCCTTTTGTTGTTACATCCCTGTTTGTAGGTTTTTACTGCAAAATAAATTACCACAACTATTTGTTTGTGATGGTAATAACATTAGTAAACTTGGACTACATATTTGAACACTATCATGAAATATAATAATCTGTCGCAAAGATTCTTTAAAGTGATAAGGTTTTAAGGTTGACCATTAGAGTTACAGCCTGTATTTCTTCTACAGTAGTTCAATCAAGCTTGGTCATATCTAACAACTCTTATGATAAAGCATACCTCTGTCCAACTCGTCTGTCTCTTCCCTTCACTACAAGCAGGCCACTTCATCATAGGAAGTACAGCTTGCTTGAAACACCCGCAATTAAGATAAGCCAGACCACAGCTGGACAATTACCTGCCAACTAACCTTTTCTAGAGGCACTCAAGGGTGTAGGGGCCCCTGAGGACACGGGGACCAGGCACTTCACCTGGGAAGAGAAAGTGAAAAACAGAGTGAGAGAGAGAAGGGAGGATATGTACGAGAGAAAGAATAGAGAGGAGTGTGCAGCAGAGAGAGAGAGAAGTGAGCGAAAGTGACTGTGAGGTTCGGAGCGACTGAGAGACAGAGAGAGTGAGAGACGGCATCGTAGTGAGATGACCTAATCCTCTGAGAGCATCCCAGTGGAAGGGCTTGTTCATGTCAGATGCAGAGAGGGCTTTGGCTAGGTTTACCCCAGAGAGGTGCACAAAGCACACAGGGATCGACTTAAAGACGAGGCAGCCGGGCTGTCCACTCAACACCACCTCGGTGGTGGCTTGGTAAACAGTGTTAAATTGATTACAGGGAGCAGATGGGATTTCCCAGCGCTTGCTTTCATTAACACAGCGGGTCAGGCCGTATTCATCCTCCCCGACTGCACCGGGTTCTGCCGCGGAAGGTAGGGCCACCTCACTGCACCGGGGTCTGCCGCGGAAGGTAGGGCCACCTCACTGCACCGGGGTCTACCGCGGAAGGTAGGGCCACCTCACTGCACCGGGGTCTGCCGCGGAAGGTAGGGCCACCTCACTGCACCGGGGTCTGCCGCGGAAGGTAGGGCCACCTCACTGCACCGGGGTCTGCCGCGGAAGGTAGGGCCACCTCACTGCACCGGGGTCTGCCGCGGAAGGTAGGGCCACCTCACTGCACCGGATTGGATTTCACCCAGCCGGGTTATTGGAAGTGGAGGCCTGAGGGGAAGCCGCTCGGCATCGAGGGTGGAGTACTTGCTTTGTTTTTGGTTGAATCAATCACAAGGCGATAGACAAACAAGCCAAGTAGCAGGATTCAGAACGCGGCACGGCACGGGTGACAAGGCACAGAGGGTGTGACAGGTCTTTAGGGATAAACGCATGACACATTGCGTCGCTGATCCGTTTCGAACACACGTGAGCAAACTGTGCTTGTGGGCTCGAGATATTTCAGATTCTATGTCTTCTCTTTTTTCTCAGTCTAACCGAGATTTTAATTCTAGATTTTCTGAGGGGTGAAAGACGGATCGGAACGTTGGTGAAGAGGTCCCTATGCTATGTCGCTGAACAGGTGTGTGTGCTGCGATGTTTTAACACAGTAGGAACTGCCTCAGATCCTGTGGCTGGTTAGCCAGCGCTGTAGGTGTGTGGCGATTAGGTGCCCATCACACTGAACACAGCACACGTCCACATCCCCTCTAGACAGGCTGTCATTGCCCATACATTTTGAGGCCTGAGAGGAGAGCTGTAAGTACCGGGGACTTTGACTTTTTTTACAATGTGCCTGGATGTTGCCAGAAGATCTAATGCTTCCCCCGGAACCAGCGGACAGCAAATCTCCCCAATACTCTCGTGAGTGGAGTCAGGGGTTATTTTGTGCTATTTTTACTAGAAATGGGTTGATTTGTCTTAGACCATTACCGTCTATTACAGCTGAAAGACTTGGGTAAAAGGTGGGAAGCGGCATACGCTGGCATTCTGCCTAAAGAGAAATCAATGAAACAAATTAATCCTTCGCTGGCTGCGGTGACACAGTCATCCATCATTCAGGGGTTCTTCTACACAGCGAATCAGGGAGCAGGGCAGGGAGGGGTGGGGGGGACCCCGGGGGGATGGGCCAGACTACCACGCCAACACCAGGGCGACCACTAGGAATCATCCGGCGGAGGACTGAGTATTCCTGCTGACTGTCTGCTGGAAGTGCTGCGGAATAGAGACGCAGGCCAGAGTCAGGAGGGCCATGTAGTGATCAGCCATGATTACACACAGCCTTGATATCTCTTCCTCACACACACACACACACTTCTCTCCTGACAGCTTGCTCTGGCCCTCCAGGTTGATGAGAAAACTGATATGTGATTTTTATCATTTATTCACACTGGACATACCCTGCGGACTGCTAACCACCACCAGAACAGAGAGGGCTGAGGATGGAGGGGGAGTGATGGCAAGAGGAGGAGGGAGGGACCGAGTGATCAGAGAGAGAGGAAGAAAGCAAGTCCCACTGTTGAGTCGGGCGTCGAAAGCAGAGTTCCCCCTTCAACCAGCTCATCGGGACGACCTCACCATGTGGCGGGGCATTGTTCCGATTGCATCGAATTCTGTCGCATTGTTCCAATGATGACGCATTCTGTTGCATTGCAGATTCCCATGGCTCTGCGCTTGCCCCATGAAAAGGCCAGGTGTCGTCTCCATACCAAACCCCCTCCCACCCCCTGCCCCCTGCCCCCCCCTCCCCCTCTGTGCTCACCAGTGAACCACACAGCCACACCAGGGCAAGAGCTGCGTGCGCGCATCAGCGCTACTTGTGCCATCGTGGTGCACCTCGATTCGGCCAATCACAGGTCTGAGGTACGTGCACATGATCGCATCACATGGCACACACCAGGAAGTGTCCATCCCCCGGTGGACACATTCGGCTCCAGTCACAACGTACAGCCCCAGACAACAAAAGAATATCAATGTAAACACTGACAGACGAAAGAAAGAAAGAAAAAAGCACATCAAACCATTGCATGTTTTTTTTTTATCATTTTATTCAGTCTTTATTGGGCTCTCTGGAAGTAATGCTATTATATACAGTCGGGACCAAAATTCCAGGTATCCCAGCACACCACTGCGACCGCCTTTTCAGTACCTGTATATATTCCTGTGACAAGCGGTGGTTGCTTTGATGTTTACCTGCGGCGGCCACGTGCTTTTCTTAAATGTGGCGAGCAGTGGGCTGGACAGGGGTTGGGGGGGGACGGTGGGATCATTCCCCGGCATAAATAAGTCACAGGGAACCTCAGGACAAGTGGCACCATTACCTGCCTTGTCACCATAATGGGGGGGGGCACTTACCTTAACCAGCCTCTCAAAGAAGAATACCAATAGGCCTTTTTCCTCTCCGACACAGGTGGCAGTAGCTAGCACGCCGGAAAAACTGAGAGAGACAGGGGATAGAGGGAGAGAGCTGGGGGGGGGCAAATGTGGTGTTGGGAGATTGACAGGAAATACTACAGCCTAGCCCACACTTAAACGTCGCATTAAACCTGAACCTCTGTATCACCACGATGAGAGCTGGAGCCCCAAACACTGATCAAAAGTAGTTTTATATCAACATCCAAAGGGGTTCGCTTTGCTTTCTCTACTCGCATCGGAGTCTTTTTTGTTTTGACTTATTCAATTGTAAACAACGCAGAGATTTGTAGAGCAATATATTAAAGCAGTGCTGCAAGGCGTGTCCTCCTCTGAAGTTCATGTTCTGGGAGATTCCCACAACCTTCTGCTAGGAGATACAATATGTTTATATTTTGATAAGTGCATTCTTACAACCTTTGAAGAGATAAATGTTTCAAGCAGGAGTGCAGGGAGGGATAAGGAGGGGAAGGAGGAGACTTGAGGAGGAGCATGTTGTGGAATGTTTTCTGTCCTGCATCAGAACTCATTTGTCAGAGCTTGACCTCCGCTCAGATGTCACAGGTCGGGATGGGAGGGGGGGGGGCAAATGAGGTAAAGTTGCCATGTGGTCACACACAAACATAGACAAATGCACACACACTCACACACACACGCACAGAGAGAGAGAGAGTTAGAGAGAGAGAGAGAGAGAGAGCGAGAGAGAGACAAGCATGTGTAAAAAGGCAAGTGAAGGGGGACAATAGCTCAACACAGATAAGTTCACACTGGTTTAAATACATGACCATAAATTAACATTTACAATCAAACAATAATTTCAAACTTCAGAAAGTAATTCATGTATGGCATATAAAAATAAAAACAATATATGTACTTTGTTTTTACTGCGCACCGGCGTAAAGTCTGCTGCTCGATGGAAGGGGTCATGGTTAGTTGAATGAGAAGGAGTGGAGCAGCCTGGAGCATGTTAAGGACATGCATGTCACTCCTCTCTATCACATATATATCACACTATATATATATATATATATATATATATATATATATATATATATCACAGTACAAATCTTCAACAACAGACACGGTGTAGCTTGTCATACTTATGGCCAAGACAACCACAGTGATGGCAGTCCGCAACAGGACCTGTGACCTCTGACTGTGGGACATCAGCAGTCATTTTCTGCAAATGGACAGTCACTTCTACATGTCTAATCAATGCCCGGCGTACGGAGACTGTTCACACTGGTCTGCGGGGCCTTTGAACTACTGATACAAACCTAACACCTAGCAGCAATCCTTACCATGTAGATAAATCCATGAGGTCTGCAGTACCTACAGTGCCTACCCAAGCTGGGTAAGCCTCATATACATGTCTTTTTAGTATTTTTTGATTTGTTTTATTTCTGAACACAGCGTTATTCAAGGGTCAAAGGTAAAATGAATCCTGGTTGTCAAAAAGGAGAAGGGCATTGTTAGTCATACCTTTTGTGATGCTGATAATGTAATATCACAAATGCTGCTGTGACTTAACTTTAAACAGAGACAATGAGTTTTTTCACATGACATCACAACCCTGTGGATGCTCAGTATGAGGCACGGTGGTCCTCTGCATTCCATCGTAGGGGGAACTCACCAGCATATCCCTGTCAGCCTAAGAAGAAGAAAAAATGTAAACAGATGTTGATAACAGAGCTAGCCGCAGGAAATTTTCTTAAGGTTATGCATCCAATGCAAGGCAAGCTAGATAAAACGACAACATGATTTGAGCAAGTGGCATTATCAGTGGTTCTGCGTGATTCACGCTACATTCTGATTGTCTACCTAAGCCAAAAACAGGACTTACTTTGGGGAACTGTTCACTACCAAAATGATTCTATAGATCCGACGTCAGAGTTTTCGAGTTACGGCAGTACAGTAAAGACGCATCGTGGGTGAAGAGTACAATCCATGAATCATCAGTGCTGTCGAGAGGTCTTAGTGAATTGGTGAAAGGTTCCTGCCTAGCTGCAATATAACTTACATGGCACAGTCAGGTTGCCAGGTCACTTACTCCTGTCAGGAAGAAACACAATGAGTTAATTATTTGATTTTGAGAACACCAATACAGTTAGAAAACATGTCAGTTATTCCAGCATATTAAAAACAAACAGTCTGATGATTCAGTGATTTCTCTGAAGAGTTTGGTTGGGAGATGGAACCTGGGACTAATAAGGTCACAGTCTCCCAGCAGGAGTATCACATTATTGCTTTTCAGTTGTGAATGCTGTGTTTCGTTTGGATCGCTTGAAATTAGGGTCCGAAGCAGCCTGACAACATGGTTGAACCCTTTTTACCCTTTCTGAAAGGTGAAGAGATATTCTCTGTTTAGTTCAACAGGTGAGTACCACCAAGCTAGGTTGTCCATCATTCGGCAGGGGAGACTTGACATTGGTTTATTCAAGGTCGGGAGATCCTAGAGTAGCCCTAAAAAGATTTAGCATAGCACTGATAGTCAGATAAAGTAGATAGGCAATAACTGTGGAATTGTTTGCCTGTTTTACTTTATTTATGAATTCAGCTGTCAGGTGTACTAAATGTTTCAAAACACTTTGCCAAGGCTATCCGGGGCAAAACTGCCTTTTTTTTCCTGTCCTGCAAGCAGTTACAGGACTCGGAAGAGGAACAGCACAATTCATCGCTAGCCCCCCAACTGCCTAATTGATGTTAATATTAGGAATTAAGGGTCTATACCTCTCATGACCCCACCCCCATAAGACTCAAGAAACCAGTGTGTGTGTATGTGTGTGTGTGTGCGTGTGTGTGTGAATACTACAATTGCATTATAATTAAACTGACTTGATTAGTAGATTAGTAGGCCAGATATGTTTTTATAGCTGAATACGGTCATATTTCTTACTGTTTGTAGAGACTATGCTATTTAAACTGACAGCTTACATGCAATCTTTTTAAAACGTTGCGCTTCTAAAGGATATCTCTTATTTTTAAATGAATTTCTTCGGTTAGGGCGTCCTGCCCACACAGGCTAAATATGTTGTATACTAGCTGTCTATTTGCAAAGCAGGATATACAAGCGTTTCATTATCAGAAACATTCCTTGTAAAATATTAAAAAACGATTATATAAAAAGATGATATGGAACTCGAGAGTGGTTTCGTTTGTCTTGATAGTAGCATGTTAGTCCCTGTCTAAACATACTCCGTCATCCCCTAGTTCAGCATGGTGGCGGTTGTGTGAGACAAAATTCCAATTAAGCGCCCGCTGCGTGTTGGTTGAAGAAAACCATTAAACCATTATGGATACTTGTGGTGATTCCACTCATTTAACTACAAAAGACTTGGGAAGTTTACATTGGAAACGTATATCATATTTGAGTTAACCTCCCTTTTAGTTTCAGGGTGAATAAATCTGACAAGCCACTTGTCTGGGCTTTGTCTCTTTCTCCTTTTACTCCAGTTATAGTTTAATGCTCCTTAAATGGTTATGTGCGGGTCGGAAATTTGCACGGGAGATAACCTAATCTTGTTCTGCCTTTTAGTCAATGTACAGTCTACAGTAGCCTATGTTTTGGGACAATGTGGCGATAGGATGAAAAGTAATCCGCGTGCAGAATTCAAAAAGCTCCTCTATCCTTGTTGAATTTCTCAAGAATTCCACCTTTGCCCTCCAGTTTCCACGAAATAAATTACTTTAATGGAGAAATGCATTTATCCACTGCATTTGGAACCTGTGTTCGTGTTGCCTCGAATCCCTGTGGCTAGAATCGATCTGTGACTAGCAGAGGAAGTAAGTGTTTCGGTGATTTGTTTTCTGCATTTAGCCAAGCTAATTTCTTAAACTTTTCAAGTAGTATAGACTACGTTTCCGTTTAAATGTTATCCTCATATAGCTTTAGCACTGAGGTAAAAACATCTCGACACTAAAAGTAGGCCTATTTACAATAACAGGTAGACTACGAGTTTGGACATGTTGCATTTGTCAAATTAATCTGGTATCATCACTCAGTCAAACTTATTAACTGATTGCTGCTAATTGCCTTTTCTCGCCACTCAGGTAGGCTACCTCTCGCCTGGCAACTTTGTACTAAACTGTAGTCCTACTCCATCGCGTGAATGCGGTGTCGTATAGGCTATGGAACTACGTCGCTTGGCCTGTCTTACTCCGATTAACAATGGCAGTGTTTACTTAGATGTTACTTGCTGTTCGGTTTTTGGTGAACTACAAAATGTGCGTTTGCGATGTAGAACCATGTGGGTTCACAGTGCTAATGGTTTTGTGATCTCGGTCTTTGAGACCATCCAAAGTAATTAGCACATAGGCTCTAAATAGATGATGGTTTTGTGAGCAATAAAGTCATTATCCATTGCATAAACTGACAGTCCCTCTAACTAACTTCAACCACAAGCTAATTGGAAAAGTAATTTCGGCCTCATTGTCTACAATTATAGTATTGGCTTTACCAGACAGAAAATGTATTCAGCTCGGTAAATAAAACTCTGAAGAAACAAACCCAACTCAACCTGTAGCTTATTGAGGTGGTTGGGGATCTATTGCGCAAGCACCAAAGTAATTTAGTTTTGGTGAATGTGTGTTTTCTGAGATAGTGTATGTACATTGTTTTACGATTACTATTGGTAATTACAAATCTATTGACTAAGAGTTTAATCAACGGTTTTAACCGGTGAATGACCGGAGATAATAATAGCTGATAGTTGTGGGACTTAGTTTCCTGTCATAGGTGATACTTCATCCTATGTGTTTCTGAAATAAAGGTGTCTTCATGATTGGCATGCAGCTTTGTATTCTCTAAGATTCCAAATAGGCCTATAAGTAGCGTAAGTGTTTCAACTTCCAAAAATAATTCACTTTATTCCGGTTAACTATCAAGTGACATAATGTTGACGATACATGCTGTCTAGGCTACGTCAAATATAGCGACCGTAAATAGTGAGTCTCTAAAATATTTTCCCTATTTCTCACGAATAGCCTTTCCATTAAGAGCGATTAGATTATGTCTATTGAAAGTTGCTGATCCATAGAGAAAATGGCAGCGGATAAAAGGCGATTTCAAGTGACCTTTTCGTCCCTTTCACACCAATCTGAGCCCCCGAATAGTTAGGGATCAAGAAAAGAAAAAGCCCGCTTCTCTTTTAACTTTTAACGACTCAAAGCGGAGGGGCTCGCATTAAAACCTTACACATTAAAATATAACGCACAGCTTGGGTCTACAGAAAATGCAGCAGCAGTGGCCATATTTTTTTTTTTTTGAGGGGGGGTATGTGGTAAACTATAGGGGAAAGTTTGTAAATACGCAGATGAAGATGAAGGATTTATTGAACCATCTGCCTTCAACGGTTTCAGTTATCTTTTAAAACATTATTATGTGAATTTAAGTTAAGGTTATTTTAATTTTTTTGTCGTTAATCCCTTGACATCTATAGATGTTTAGTGCATAGGCCTATACGGAACAGAGGCTATTTTGTATACCATATGATAGTAAGTAATTCACAGCGGCAGCCTTCATTAAGAACAGGGATGCAGTCCAAATGGACGTTAAATGTCTCTAATACACATTGGTCATAGTTTTTTAGACTACTGTTTCTTGGTTGGTATACAGGCTAGTTACTCGGCACATTTGTGGAACAACACACCAGAGAAAGTTAGAGGCAGATGCGTAGAGACGCGCGGGGATGGGAATATCATAGATCGGATGTGTTTTACCCTCTCTCTTGAAGAAACATAATACTTGTTTTTACAGAAGGAATTTCGAAAGAGGCCTCTAAACCATCAGGGGAAGCGATGAATGCTATCGGTCAGCTTGAAACCTAGAACGGTGTTGTGACAATATATATATATATATATATATATATATATATATATATATATATATATGTGTGTGTGTGTGTGTGTGTGTGTACACCATGAAGCGTCTACACATAAACACAAGACGATGGGGATTGTATTATTAGCTATTCCTGCCATGTTGTCAAATGTTTAAATGATCTTGAAATGTCGATGTTTGTAGGTCCGGCTATCAAGGCCTTTTGTTTTCACAAATGTTCCACGAGAGTTCATAACGCTCGATTGCCTGCTTGCAGAAGCGAAGAAATGTCTTTGGTGTGAAGTCGCTCTGCAAAATTGGATGTTTGTTTTTTTTAAATAAAAAGAGATCATAATTTGGAAATGATAAATTTGCATGAATTAGTCTAGATATGTTACTGAAATATATTTTTAAGTCTATCTACCATTGACCTCTAACTCGCCGTGTTAAACAAACTATATGCATGACCTGATTCAGATAGGCCACATGTGCAATTATAGCCTACTGCCCTGCGAAAGCCATCTGATTTGTTTTTTAAATAACACACCTTTGTGCGACTTCGTTTCAGTGAAATAAATGCTAAGTCACTGAGCAACATCAATGAATAGAAAACGGTCAAATTGCATTTATAGCCTGAACTCAAATCTGGGACACTAGGCATTCGCAGTAGATTTTATTATATATTGATATGTTGGATATATATATATCCAACATATCCAACGTATATATATGTATATATACACATATATATCAATATGAAACACGATTTTGTTGAGAATATATATATATATACACACACAAATATATATATATATATATATGTGTGTGTGTGTGTGTGTGTCTGCATCAATTATGTTCCGAACAATAGGCTATGTAAATAATTAATTTAGGCCTACGTTTCAATAATCGTAAAATTGATTTTTAAATAGCCATACGTTTCTCTGATTATTCTATGTAAGGTGGTGTGATTGCCGATTTTAAATGTAACCGCACAAGTTGCACTGAAATAAAGATAATTTCATTGTCATGAACCTGCTGTATTTTCACATAACTATACAATACCGACGGAAAGTAGTCCAGGAAATATGTCTGGGTGGTATCCCATAACCGCCGACCGGCTAGGTCGTATAACTGTCCTTTATACTGTTGACACTATCGCTGAGACAAACAGGCTGCTATCGATCTTTTCATTAGGCTATGGGATCAAACAACAAATAGCCTTGCACAGGTGAAAAGCCCATGACTTGAAAAGGGTTCCCTGAAATTGTTGTAGCAACATCAACGATTCTGGTATTGGTGACGACAGTTTAAAATCCACATACGAGTGCGCAAATCAGTTAGAATGTGTGAAGGAAAAGATGCAAAGTGCACGCGGTTCAAAAGTTTCGCCCAGGAATGTAACTGTGGCTGTCTGACATTTAGATCGGCTAGATAACGGTGCATTACACAGATTGCTTGGTCGTGTTTCAATGTTAGAATGTATTCTTAGCATTTAAAGTTAGAATATATATATATATATATATATATATATATATATATATATATATATATATATATATTCGTTACCTGTCTGTGTGGTGTTTGCCAAATTCAGGTACCGATGTTTCCCGTCCACTATAGCCTATAAAAGCCGTCGCTTGGTCCTTCTTCTTTTAATGTCCCACTGTCCACTTTCTCTTTTCCTCTTGCCGTTTTCGTGCTATAGCCTTCTTCCCTCCGCTCTCATTCGCTCTCTCTCTCCGTCCAGCTCTCGTCCCAATCTGTAGAGTAAAATCTTAATGATACACTTACAGACAATTCTTTGTCCATTCTAATCTTATTCGTTTCACCTTTTCAAAGAGCTGGAGACATGACCAGGAGTGTCAGTGCAATGTCCGAGACGGACGGGAAGAGCTCTGTTGTTGAATACTTAAAAACACCCAATCCTATGCGTTTGCAAGGGGTGTACATGCATATTTGCGATCCATTATATTTTTCTTAATAGCTGACAATACTTGTGACAGACAAAAACAAAGGTACTCATGCACTATTCACAGTATTTTAACATTGCTGTTACTTTATTTAGTTTAGTGTGACATTACGGGAGGGTGAAAATGTACTTGACGTTACAGCCAACTGGATAAAGTTATGGCGTCTTTGGTGACTGTGTACATGTTTATGTATCAGTTGTCACGTTCAAACTAAACCGAGTCAATGTATTTGTGCATTTTGGGTTAATGTTATCTGAGCTGAGTTCCACTCATTTCAAGTGTTTTTACCTTGAAGGTCTTTCCTCAACGTAATAAATGGAGTCAGTGGCTGCTGCGTTAGGAACTTCTGGAACATATCACCTGTAAAAATAAAAACATAGCATTTTACGAGTTTATTTTTTAGTTTTAGGATTTTACAAAGTTAATAATAATGCTTACATTCTCACGGTGAGCTCTGCGTTACTATGTGGATGTAATTGCATACTGTACGCTAGATGGCAGACCGATCCAGACATTTTTGAGTTGGAGACTCATGGAGGCTTCAGTATCCACATACAAAAATCCGGAATCCCCGTGCAATTTTCAAACAACTTCACATGATTTTGAATTATTGTCATTATTAAGACATAATATGGTATTAGTTCGATGGTGGTATAAGCCTTAACACCTCAGTGTTATAGAATATTTATTATTTGTCGATGTAATTTTGAGATTCGCCGGCGCCATAGCACCCTGTCTGCTTATTCTACGACGCGTCTATTATGCATCATTTCTTACATTGTACTTTTTCCTAATTTAACCCAGCAATCTAGGACCCCAATAAATTGTTGACAATTGAAATGTAATGTTTACGCATAGAGCCATAGCACAGTATTACGCATCACCAAATTTAGTCTATAATAAAAAAAATACACGATACATCAATAATGATACTCCCGAATTTATAATTAAGATAGCAATCCCAAACAAACCATTTCAAACTTTGGGGAATGCTATGCGAGTCCCATTCGCCTCACACTTGTTTATTTCACGTGCGCAAAGCTTTGTCCCCGCTTTTACCCTTCTTTTCGGCTATTCTATCCAGGGTTTCTTCCTTTTTTGTGACAATAGACGGCCCATACTAATCAGGTTTCAAAGTAAATAGCAGCGCGGGGCGAGCTCAATGTAAATTGTGCTTGTCAGAGCCCCCAGTCGTAGGTAGCAAGGAACGAGCTCTCTAACCAATGGAGAGAAAGAGGCTTGGCTAACCTTAGCCTCCCATTTTCTCTCTCCCCCTCAATGCAGGGCTCTGGCCAGTCAGTCGCCTTTGATTATCAGTTGCCAGCAGCCCCTCTCTTGGCTCCTTGACACGAGCACCATATAAGGCGCAGCGATCTCCATAGAAACGTGTCAGTTTCAATAGTAGTGTCAAAGTTCACTATATACAGACATTCGCGCAGATCCCCGTTTCGGAAACATTGCTCCGCTGGTCTTCCCGTTTAAACGCATTCATTTTGGGGTCTCTCCTCCTTGCATATTCTATTAGTTGTGTTTTTTTCTTTTTATCTCTTCGCGTTCGCTCCATTCCTGCTGGAGAGGTGAAACTACATGGGCACTTCGGCGACGCGGTCTTTTTGCTGGGCGAGATGAGGTTTATTTAAGAATATAGATGTAAAATCCCGCTCATCAGTTTTTCCTCCCCTCCGACAGCGAAGACGGGAGTAAGGAGCAAGGAAGAAAGGAGAAGGGAATTTATTTCTCGCAGCACTTTGGATCGCGTGTGTTTTTTTGAAAGATTTAATGTTAATTTCTACGTCCATGTGAATCGCTCTTGTCTCCTTTCTGGCTATTTTATACCAAACTGCATTTGTGTTACGTCTGGCTCGCTTTTTCTTCAGGATTGGGTTCCTGAATGGCTGACTGCAATTTACCTTGGAACTGGCCTCCCGATGCTTGCATATCCTGATCGGGTGCCTATTCTATCGCCTCCTGTTTTTTGAATGTATTGATCGTGTTCTGCGCCCTTCTTTCTCCTATGAGATTGTTTTCTACTATTTGACTTTGCACTGTCGTGTTTGAGATCTTTTTTTTCCCTCTCCCTCGAATAATAAATCCCAGCGATCAGTTCGCTTTATAGCACTTTCCGGGCCCGAGATATGGCAATGGTAGTTAGCGTCTGGCGAGATCCGCAGGAAGACGTGGTCGGAGGACCTCCAAGCGGCCCCAATCCAGCAACTCAGCCGGCGAGGGAGCAACAGCAGGCGGCGTCGGCAGCACCGCACACTCCGCAGACCCCGAGTCAGCCCGGACCCCCGTCAACACCAGGGACTGCTGGAGACAAGGGGAGTCAGAATTCTGGACAGAGTGGCGCACAGCATATAGAATGTGTTGTTTGCGGAGACAAATCGAGCGGCAAGCACTATGGTCAGTTCACCTGCGAGGGATGCAAAAGTTTCTTCAAGAGGAGTGTCCGAAGGAACTTAACGTATACATGTCGTGCCAATAGGAACTGTCCCATTGACCAACACCACCGAAATCAGTGCCAGTACTGTCGGCTGAAGAAATGTTTAAAAGTGGGAATGCGGCGGGAAGGTGAATATTTTTTTTTAATGCCACATATGATCACGCATACCTACTTTGTTTAACTGAGGAGTAGGGCTGCCATGTTGCATAAAGGTCACATACGTAAGGCGGAGCACATTGCTCAC
>JACXGI010002631.1:29848-42403 GCA_016801175.1 Esox masquinongy
TGTGTGTTGTTTGTGTGTGTGTGTGTGTGTGTGTGTGTGTGTGTGTGTGTGTGTGTGTGTGTGTGAACATGCTAGTGATCTGTCTTACATGTGTAGTGATACACAAGTGTTTGGTTTGTCTGTGCATTAAAATGAGCAGACAACATAACCGCATCGCCCCTCCTGTTGTATGATGACTAGACAGCTTAGGAAGCAGTTTGAGCAATGCTAAAGTTGCGCGGAGCACATTTGTTTTGCCTCATAATATATGAGAGGCCGTAACTTTCCCTTTATTTGGGGGAACAAATTAGCAATAGGCCTACTCGCATTTTAAATCAATCTTAAATTACAATAGACTTCATGTTATTTAAAATATATTATATAGAAATATATATATATTACAAAATAATAAATTATACTTTTCAAGTACATTGTTAATGTATTCTTTCTCGTCTTCCTCGACTATTGCTAAGACTAGTTTGACTCATTGTGCTTAAATTCATTATATTGATCATTATATATATATAGGTGTAATGGTTTAAATTCAGTAGTAAACATGGGCTTGAAAACTATGTCACATAGGCAAAAAGGGCACAGTAGGCGTATATTACGGAAATTTAGCAAATTGAAACATCCGTTTTGTTAGAGATTTTAAGTGTGTGTGTGTGTGTGTGTGTGTGTGTGTGTGTGTGTGTGTGTGTGTGTGTGCGCGCGCGCTCAGGCTGTGTGTGTGTGTTAATCTAGATGCAGTCAATAGCAATGTAAACAGTTAACCATTGAGTATACCTATGGTCATTCAAAGATATTTAAATATAATTTATTTTAACGACACACAATAATACACACTAAGCTATTTAGTATAATTTACCGTTAAACTAAATTGTGATGGGAAATGTTACTCCCTTATTTTAAGAGCAAAAAACACTAGCTTGCCTGATGCTTCTCAGCATAGGTTGCACATACAACAATGTTCATCAGTTCTGGATGCACATTTCCTCTCCTTCTCTTTCTTTTTGTCAGCGGTTCAGCGAGGACGAATGCCTCCAACCCAACCGAACCCAGGCCAGTACGCGCTCACAAACGGGGACCCTCTGAACGGCCATTGCTATCTCTCCGGATACATCTCGTTATTGCTTCGGGCCGAGCCTTACCCGACATCCCGATATGGAAGCCAGTGCATGCAGCCCAACAATATCATGGGTATCGAGAACATCTGCGAGCTGGCGGCTCGCTTGCTCTTCAGCGCCGTGGAATGGGCGAGGAACATCCCTTTCTTTCCCGATCTGCAGATCACCGACCAGGTGTCCCTTCTCAGGCTGACGTGGAGCGAATTGTTTGTGCTAAACGCGGCTCAGTGCTCCATGCCTTTGCATGTGGCCCCTCTGCTCGCCGCGGCAGGCCTCCACGCCTCTCCGATGTCTGCGGACAGAGTCGTGGCTTTCATGGATCACATTCGAATCTTCCAGGAGCAGGTTGAGAAGCTCAAGGCCCTGCACGTTGACTCGGCGGAGTACAGCTGCATCAAGGCAATAGTACTCTTCACATCAGGTGAGTGTTTTCAATGCCGCTGGTAAGGCCTTTGCTCTCACTCGAGCAGTTAAGGGGCCGTCAGGGAGAACAACACTGACATAGGGGCCAGGACTGTCTAATGCATGCTACTCCATGCTGTTTTGACTATACTTTATAACATATATCCCCACAGATGTTTTTTTGCCTAACCTAATGCGTAAGAGAAATCAACAAACAGAGCCGCAGATAGTGCCAACGGATTTTAAAAATGCGTGCACACACACACACACACACACACACACACACACACACACACACATATATATATATATATATACTATATATCATTATATTGTGTTTTATTCCCTGCCAGAAACAGACACAATTAAAGAAGAATAAACGTTTTAATACATGTTGAAAATTAATCCAAAGTGAATTGCATTAAATGCTGTATACATCTTATAACTGTGGATGTGTTGTTGTGTTGCAGGCGTCTAGATTCACATTAAATGTGTAAATAAAAGTATAATCTTAGCATAACACTTATAGCACCCTAATTATACCACATATAGAGTTGTGGCAAGTATTTTTCATCTTTTGCGTGCATAAACACGTTTCATGGTAAAAGAGGAATTAATCTCTTGCTGCCTGATCAAAGAAATACTGACGAAATAGACAATTATATATATAATTTCTGATGGATGTATATATATATATATACACACACACACACACACACACACACATCCATCAGAAAAACTTTATGTTTGAGATTCAGAATTTCTAATATACTGATATTTCCACAAAAATCATTTTGTCTTGTAAAATTAGAATCACACATTTTGAAATTAGACCTAGTCTATAGGACAGCTCATTAGCTATCTTGCTGAAGCAAGGTCAACATTCGTGTCACGCTTAATAATATAGATATGTGTGGTTTGATTGTAGACACTTGCTGCCAGTGGCGAAGGGGTAATGAAGAGAAGGCCTAGTGGATAAAAAGCCTGTATCGACCGTGGCTCAAAAGAGCTCGTATTTTGGGCTCTTTAAAAGTAATGAAAAAAATCTCATTACATAGCATTATTTTAATCAATACATTTCACAACTACTCACAATTTTGCTAATGATTGTTTTTTTTAATAGAAGCGAATTTATATATTTTGTAACAAAACGTATTTTCCAATTTCTATGTCCTAAAAAACTACTTAGTGACATCACCTACAGCCTAGCCTACTTTAGCCTAAAGTAGCCTAGCATTAGCATCTTGCTGAAATCATGTAGGCCTGCTCTAAATAGTAAAATAGACTATATAGATGTGCAGGAGTATTATATTCTGTCATGTTATGTTATAATATAAGACATGATGTGCGTTTATTACATGCAGCTTTTCAGTGAACTTGTTTTGATTGTTGGCCAAAGGTGGATTCAAAGGAAGTGCTTTTGCCTGACCTAAAGATTGCCTTTTCTGCCCGTGAGGACTTTTCCAGAATTTTGGGATAGCTTGGGCATTACAGTCCTCAGCATTCAAACACTGGATTCTACATGTCACGGTGTACTTTTTTGCGACCCACCCTTAAATAGAGCATCATTGCGAACAAACAAGACATATATTTAGATGCATTCATGACATCAATCAAGCCAATCTGATGTACCATAGTGCACTATTGGCGAACGTATTGATTTCTCTTGTATAGTTTTCTCATTAACATAATATGACAACAGCGAGGGCCGTGCGCCAACTTTTTGTTCCATTAAAAGATATAATTTAACATAAAACACAACTGACCCCTAACTTCTGGTCTATTTTAGATAGAGGCAACAGTATGATATGCGCAATATGTTGCACTTCGAGCATTTTAAGCAGGGTTACCTTTAGATATTTTCAAAGAGGAAACTCATAGATGGCAGGCTAGTTAGGCCATTGTCGCCTTGTGATGAATATTATTTCCAGATGTGTATTTTATCTTAATATCTGATAGTATATTTTTGCTTTGACAAACATATCGAATGTACATTTAGAAAATATGTCTTATGTGCAGATGGAATGGTGCAGGGTTTTTTGAACACTGTACATGGGGTTTCCTTCCACAAGCTTTCTTTTGAGTCATGCATTCGCTGCTGTTCAGTCGCAGAAATGCTTTGTGCTTAATCATTGTTGTATTTCACGTGTTTATATTTGTAAGATATTTTTGAAAGGTTATTCATTTCGACCCAATTAATTGAATACAGACACTCGAAGTTGTTCAAAACGCATTTGCATAGCCTATATGCGTGGGGTTGTGCGGTCTAGGCTAAGGTCATAGTAAATCAACCCGAGATCTTTGCGTTGCCCCCGCGAAGTCGCGAGTTCATAAGGTTATTGTGTCTGACCATAGTGAGTTATAGCCCTGAGAAATCAAGATGAGCCTTAAAAGCCTCTCGGATACCATTGTCCGGTGCTTAATGTATTAGAGCTGGAGAATTGAGGCAATCTCTCTTGTGCACTTGTTACAAAGCAATGGCTTAATACAACATCGTCAGGCCTACACATAACGGTCAGTATGCCAGTACATTCTGTGGTCTGCACAACCGTTTTTTAAGATGTTTAGGTACAGCAAGCAGTGGGGACTGCGTGGTAAGAGTTAAGTTTGTAGACCTGCAGGCCAATCCACTACCCCAATTGTGTAGGTTATATGGATAAAAAAAATGTATTGTGCTGGCTCCTCTTCGTATTATTTGCGTTTTTGCGTGACTATTGACTTCAACCCATGCTAATAAATGTGATTGCTTCCAGCGGTCCAAGCTACCCTAAAAACAGGCCATGGTCTATCAAGAAAAGAAAAGAGCGGAGAAGTAACCGCTTACGGAGAGCAGGCTAATTAGGTCATGGTACAGCCATTGCAATTTCAACTTCATCGGTGTCTTTTATACGTTTTCATAGTCTTGAGTCCCCTGAGTCAGGGACCACGAGTGGCCCTGCCTACCTTTTCCGCTTATGCTTCACACCATTTTCCATGCTGGTTAGCAGAATATTCTTTCTTTTGATTGGTTTATGAAAATGTAGAGGTAGGCTATCTTCCGCTGTGCGGTGCGTCCCCCGACTTCAACAGATCGCCATTGTTGATTCTATATGACAGTACCTCTTACTCAATGTGATGTAGCATGTTTGGCCTGTGTATTTGTTCATTTCACTTTGTCAATAACATGTAACGCTGATGTTGAATGATAACCAGGGTGCTTTTGTGTTTCTATTTTGCCTGCACAGACGCTTGCGGCCTGTCAGATGCGGCACACATCGAAAGCCTGCAGGAGAAGTCTCAGTGTGCCCTGGAGGAATACGTGAGGAGCCAGTACCCTAACCAGCCCAGCCGCTTTGGCAAGCTCTTGCTGCGGCTGCCCTCTCTCCGCACCGTCTCCTCGTCGGTAATTGAGCAGCTGTTCTTCGTCCGCTTGGTAGGTAAAACTCCTATTGAAACCCTCATCAGGGATATGCTATTATCCGGGAGCAGCTTCAACTGGCCTTACATGTCCATCCAATGATCCGAATGAGAGTGACAAAAAAGAGAAAAAGGACCAAAATTCAGCATCCCGTGCCAGAAGACGATATATAGGACCTTTTTGAACACATTGGAAGACGTGACATGTTGTTGTCTCCTGGGACTAAGATCTGAGGTGGAATACGTTATGTACAGAAAATATGGAACTGGACTTACACCTCTGTAAATCCACTCTCTTCTTCAAGAACAGTACTCTTCATTTTGTAAAATACTAGTCTTTATTTTCCTTTTTTGTAAAAAAAAAAAAAACACAAATAAAATGAAAAACATCATATGCGCAGTAAGAAAAAAAAGAATCAAGACTTAGCGGGAAAATAATGTTTCCAAGCAATTATAAGAAATGTCCTGTGTCTATGTACCTCTCTGTTTTGTATTTTTTCTGGTTCTAAACCAGCTTTTCTGTGATTCTATACTAATAATTTTTGATATAACCTTTTGCTTCTTATAATGAGTGCGATATATGTTGTCGAAGCTATGTTCTCCAAGAATTAAAATTGAAGTGAGAATTTAAAACAGAAAAATAAAGAAATTTAGACAAATAAGAAACAAGTCTAATCGCTATGACAATATCACCACTGATGGTTGAACTTTTTCCAATTGATACTATGGACCTGCAACTGCAGCATACTGACCTCGTGGACATTTTGAGGAGAGGACGTCTGTGGCGCCTTTTTCCTGGTCATGAGTGTGTGTGGAGTCGATCATCAGTCAAAGAGGAGAGACATGAAAATCAAAAGCACTTTTAATATATCATTTCAAATACATTTTGTTTGTTTCGTCTTGAAATTTTCATTGTTTCTTGAATTTTATTGGTTGTTGCCTTCAATTTGCTTACTCCATAATGCAGCTTTTGCAGAAGGGTCGGTTGATGAAGTTGTGTGATGGTGACTGTACTATTAAAAATGAAATAGGCAACAATGTCTCACTCTCAAGAATGTTCATCTGAAGATAGATGCGCGTTTGCGCTCATTGTATGGCATAGTATATTGCCAAACCAAATAAGGGGGTCCTCTTTTTTCTTTTCTTTGCGCCACTCTACTTCATACACATGTTTAGGCAACCCACTGTATTTTCCATATAAGCGTTTTCCAGTGTTGTCTTGCGTAATTACTCTAAATATTAAAATTCATTATTGGCATTTTGCCTCTATTCTTTCTCCATAGTGGCGAGCGATTGAAACACATGGCATTATGACAATCATTGTATTGCAGGCGCTGTTTGCATTGGTTTGTTGGTGTAGGCTACTCATTGCATGGCTATATGTTAGACTTCTTTCCACGCACACACGACTGGGTTTGAACACAAAGCACATGATATGTGCAGAATTAGACGGTAGTTGCCGGCTGGGAACGCATTAATGTTTTATATTTTCCCGTAGAGCAACGCCTCTCTAGCACACCTCCTGTGGCTTAATCAAGGTGATTCTCAATTCAACTATTACTGCAGTAGCCAAACACATGCACTCGCTCCTTCAAAAAACGTAACCTTTAAGTATTATATCAATGTCGGTACGCGTTTTGGTTCGGATTACGATCACTGTTAAAACAGATGTGATATGCGTGATCAGTCAGGAAAATGTATTTTGCAGCATGTAAGCCACTCGATAGAAACATCGAAAGTGATGCATTGTTTTGGAATAGAGAGAGTGAAGGGGAGTGAGAGAGAGCATGAGAGGCGTAGAGTGCACCGCACAGTGTTAAGACGAATGAGAAGGGAACGCATGATGTGTAGGTTTTGTGGTCATAGTTTCATAGCCTACATTTGAGACTAAAATGAATGCGTCGACGAAATCGTCGATGTGTTGGATTATGATTCTTTTTTGTACAGACAGTGCTTTGTGTATAGTAGCCTAGCTTCACTTAGAAAGGCTGCGTGTCTGTCTCTTACGTGACATTTTCTGCCTACCCTTTACAATAAGAGCCCGTAGACCTCTCATCTTGCAGATATAACCCAGCATAGCCGGCTGTCAATATACACAGTGCACATAACGTATTGCAGTCGAATAAGGACATAACCTTGGAATATGCTGGATGGAAGAAGGAAATGTCTTGTAGTCCTTGCCTTGCAGTCGAGCTTGAAGGTATATAGCATGATGAGAGCTAGTGTGAGGATGATAGCTGAACTGAGACTGCCACAATGTCTTGATTTTATTTATATCTCCATGTTGGGTTGGGGGAGGGGTACGGGTGTTCTCATGGCGGCGGTGGATTTGATTGAGTGTTCCCTGATTCATTCATTTAGATCGGCGAACTTATTGTTCCTAAAATGCCAGTGATGCTGTGAAATTTCCTAAATAATGCCGTCCAACTAAACTTTATTTTTCCCTTTGCCTTTTTAAATATGCCTAGTTGTCAAGGTGCCATCTGTTTAAAAGCTCACCTTAGCTCACCTTATTTGATCCCAGTCGACCTGTGGTCATGATTGAAGCAGTGTTCAAGCTCTATAGCTTTGGATATATTTCAACATAGAATTTCTCTGTCCAGAATAGCCGTTTCTTGTGTTATGGCCTCAATAATGTGTCCTATTACGCCTATCGATAATTTTGATCAACGGCATCAGCAGTTCAAGTTGGCGGTTGAGCCCTTGTGGTTTTGCATTGAATCAAGAGGCCTATTGAACATATCACATAATAGCATGCTACAGATGCCCAGTTTTCTCTGGTCATCTGAAACAAAAAAAAAAATACTTATGGGTTCATTCGGAATATAGCTTATAGCGTAGGTAGACCTATTTTCTTAGAAAAGCAAATATTGTAGGTTATGGCGTATAGTTGCTTTCAGCATTTCCTTTTGTAAATCTGGTTGAATGTGTATCATTTATGTATGTGGCCACTACCCTAGTTTATTATTACCCGCATATGACGAGATGTTAACTATGAAAAATACAACATTTACATGAAAATGGTGTCCTTGATGACGAGTCTCGATCAATTCTAGCCTATATTTACAGCCCGCGACTAAATTGTTTACCAGCATATTAAATGCAGCTTTCAACTGGTTGTCCTCGCATAATGTATTCTAAGCCCCTCTAGAATTTTCACTTTCATCCTTTGCTAAACGGGTACTGTTACACAATCGCTACACTACGGGCAGAAGCTATTCTAAAATAACAGAATTCGAGCCATGTGTTTCTAGTCAATGAAGCAGTAGGACTAACTACAAACAAGATAAGCTACAGTTTGTCAGTAAGGTGATTTATTCATCGTTGGCGTAATGTTTATATTTCTAAAGAATGAGGCATTTGACAATTTTAATTATGTTTTTTTATTAATACCTATGCAGGAATTACATCTTATCTCATAATAGTTTGCTATATGCCAGTTTCCTTAAATGTCTATAGTGTTCGAGATGAAATATCGTTCAGGGAGTAGTCTATCATAGTTTTTCATTTTCTAATTTAAGTATCTGTCAACGTTCAAAAATTTATAGAAATGGTCTCTCTGGGTCTGGCATGCTGGCTATTTTAGCTGCTTCTCTGAAGAAGAAGAAAAAAACGTTTGACACGTTTGGGAAGTTCTATCATATCATATTGTTGTACTTGACTGATGATGGTGGGTAAGCGGACGGGATAACACACCATAGGCCCCATTTATGTCTTGGTAATTTCGGAAACTCTGGTTACCAAAGTGTTATTCCTAAATGAGTTAAATAACCATTTACCTTTGTCTGGTTTCATTCATCAAACCACAAGTGAAGGACTCCTAACATGGGGCTATTTGTTTGCTTACACAAGCAGCTGGGTGCGATTTCACGTTTGAGATATCTGTCTGAAAGCGAAACATTTATTATCCTAAGTTGTCAGCAAACCTATTTCCAAAACCTCACGCAACCAATGGTTCCACACGTCTTGAGCAGTCACACGGCAATAACAAGCTTGTGTGGGGTAACGCATCCGCTCAGTTGGCCATGTTAGGCATACGTTGTCACTTTTGACAAATAGTTCGTGAAAATATTTTAAAATAGAAACTTTGGGTCTCATGGATGTCCCTCTGAGGTATGGCTTATCACTATGTTGTAGCCTACACTTGTATTTTAACTATTGGCTTATGCTTATACATTATGAAAACTTGGACTTCGCATTTGTCAGCAACGCTTGGGAATTCAAACCATATGATATTAGTCAATTAGCACTCTTAAGCGGAGTGACTTACAGTTACTTCCTTCATCTTAAGTAAGCCAGGCAAGACAATCACATATTGCAGTCATAATAGCCACATGTTATAACTAAAGACGTTATCAGGTCAATGGATGAAAACAGAACAGTAAGAAATTGTTGAACAAAAGAAAATTCACCTAGTGCATTAATGCCTGCTGCATTTTATGTATCATAAAATGGACTGGGTTGCTTTCTGCGAAATGGTGACCATATGTAGCCTAGTCGACCTGGAATGACGTACAATTGCTCCTAACAATCTCAATGATCGCAGTATAATTCTGCTGTCCGCGGACCTCACAAGCAAGCTTTAAGCTATGGATCAAATCCAACACTACAGGGTATAAAATATCCCCCAGTTGTGAATGTAGCATAAAGGAACGGCGTGTGTGTGTGGTGCGAACTCTTACACACACACAAACGTGCGCGCTCCCACGCGCGGATGTTATGTGTGTGTGTAGGGGGGGGGGCGTAGAGAGAGGGGGAGTCGGTTGCGAGGAAGCACAGATCGCTGTGTAAGCGATCCCTTTGTGTTGATTTAGGAAGACGTTTGCTGTATATAACGTTCAAGGCTGATAATATCATTGCCTGGCCAGATAAATAAAGCATTGGCCAAACCATCGGGTCAGCTATCGATCCGCTTCCCTCCCCGAGCGAGCGAGAGAGACGGAGGGAGAGAGTGAGGGTGGATGGAGAAAACGAGGGAGCGAGGGGGTGAAAGACGGAGACCCTTTACTCATTAGCATTCCATACCCATGGACTAACGCTGACAACTAACAGAGATATCCAGCTCTGCACTTTCTCCTTTTGTCTCCATACCCTTTATTTAAACGGACAGATTTCGTCACAGTGAACACACATTTTATACATTTACACTTTCACAGAATCCACACACAATAGAAGTCATTTTAGCGATAGGCCTATGGAAAATAAGACGGTTCATCGCTCATTAATAGGTATTGTCCTAAGGAACTATTAACTATTTGTAGCCTATAAAGTGACAGAGTTAGCTTGTAAGCTAATTATGACAACTGTGTGCCTTTACAGTAACATGTTCAACGAATTTATCTCAACTCTCACATGCTACGTTTGACGTCTTTATAAGGAAACATTATATTTTCGTGATTGGCAAGTTGAAGACCGTTGTCAGTAGTCATAGGTTCCCTTGTGGAAGATATCACAAGGTAGTATGTTGAGTGCCTGTTAAACCTCAACCGCTATGGCACTGATAGTATGCATTGAGATGTTAGAATATTAGCTCATGCAAGTCTAATTGGCTAAACGTTGTGTTTACAACATGGTGGTTATATAAAGTGCCCATTACACGAAATAAAGTGTAATTGTTAAATTACAAATATTTACGTTTTATTATTTATGATTTGGCATGAGATAAAAAAGATCATCAAGGGGCTGTTGAAGATAATTATTCGACAGGGGCTCTGGGAGTGTAGGCTATATCTTAATACGCAAAGAAAGTCCTGCCCAACAATGACAGCTGTTCATCAGATAGTAACTTCTTTCCAAGTTTTTTTCCCTCCCACCTCGAGCCCCGTTTTTAGCTTGCTTTGTTGTTTTAAAATATGCATGTCTCTCCGGAATGCCAGTCACGAGTCCAAACTTTGTGTCCAACCTCCCACATGAAATGATCCTTTTAAAGCGGGCTCAATATGTCTCAATCTGCACTGCACTTCACACTAAGCTTTTGGGTATAGTCTATGGGACAGAGCCCAGAAATATAATAATTAAAGCGAGATGTTGTGTCGAACTCAAATGTTTCAGACTTTACGACTGTGAAGAGTGGCGGCTCAGAGAAACTGAAACATCAACGACTATGATGGAGGTCCACGAAAAAAAGTAAGACTTTTGTTTTGATTTTGTCCCCCTCGCCCAGTGTGTGTGTGTGTGTGTACCCGTTTGAGTGAAACGAATAAGCAAGGGGAGAGGGAGAGAGCGAGAGTGAGAGAAGTGGGAGGGCTATGTGAGAAAGGAAAAGAGAGGATGTGCCTATGCAAGTGTGTATGACTTCGGCTGTCATTAACAACAAATTAATCAACACGTGGCATTTAAACTCGAGAGTGCTATTTTTCAGCGTATGTATATGTACGTGCTGGTGAAATAAATCACATACCGGAGAAGAGACGGAGAAGAGAGTAAAGGAAAGTTTTTGATTTTGAAAGAGAAAGCGTGAAACGAGGTAACAGAGTCGATACAACGAGAAGGAGCTGTTTTGAGAAGAGTAGGCTACAGCTTTATTTGCTTTGGGATGTTTATAAGGATGTGTTTGATTGCCCTTTGCAAATATCATAAAGGTTAAAAGCAGTTTGACTTGTAACAAGATGTTTAATAACAATAATAATAATAATGTGTAAACTGCAAAATGTGTTTTGAGTCTGAGAAGAGGTAACCTGTTGCTTATGGACATTTAACTTGAGGTGCTGCCCGACAAAAAATCCAGTGGTCCCAACATAACATCACCAGCGTGCGTGCGCGGACTAATTCATCCTGTAATCACTTCAAAAATGTAAACAGAGTGACGTCAAGTCATCGGCAGAACTTCGACAACAACAACAAAAAGATGAATTAAATTGAAGCTACTATGGTAATTTATTAATTCAGACGCTTTGATAGACATCCATACAGTGTGTCATGTTAACATATGGGAGGCCAGTAAGGCCGGGTTTACATACCTGATAACGCCCTGAATTTTCAGCAACATTTACGGCTTCGCTTTCTAACACAGGCTACACCAGATGGTTTGTTGCAGCCACCGCAGCCAGGCTGCTCCTCAGTTTTACTCAGCTGCATTTTGTTGTAATTACACTTCATGCTGAGACTGAATTTATTGGTGACCTATTTTTCCAGTAATTTATGTAAAAAAAGGTATAATAAATAACCTACACTTCAACGTCATGATTTTCACATTGTAAATTTATTTTAATATGAAAACATTTTCCCTTAAATGGATATGTAGCTCAATAGGCCTGTACTTACGTACTGTAAATAGATGCTGTGTTAAAAAGAAGAAATTGCATAGCACATGTTGAAGCTTGACGGAGGTGCACCAAAATGACACTATGTTTCAGCCAAGTACTCCATCAAACATAATGCTTGAAACTATTGGGCGTTCATAATCTCTAACTGTAGGCATATTGGTCACTTCTAAATACTATGCTAACAACTATGCTTGTGAATAGCGCTATGCTTTTTGACAAAACGTTGAAATAAATACACGCATGCAACAGATATACAATGCAAAGGCCAGCTTAGTCTCCTAGTTGAGCTAATCAATTTATTTAATTCCTACAAGGTTTATAAAGAGACGAATAGGCCATATGTCTGAACTATATGTAACAGCCGTTGTGAAAATAACAGCAATTCT
>JACXGI010002631.1:42503-71469 GCA_016801175.1 Esox masquinongy
ATATATATATATATATATATATATATATATATATATATATGTATATATATATATATATATAATATTGATATATAGATTTATATATAAGTATATATAAGCATTTTACATGTAAACAATCTACTTGTTATTAACCTTCCACTTAATGTTATGTTATTAATAAATAACCCTAACCCTTTTCATCAATCTTTTCATATATGAATGTAATAACCTTGGGCAAATTTTTGGTATCTACGGTTTTTAGTACAGTAATTAAGTGCAGTTTACTTTAGTGCAGTTCATATGGTTGCAAATAAGCCTTCATTTACCTGAGTAGCGCAGAAACTTCTGCTTCTGAAACGTTTCATAAAGGGCTTTTTTTAATCTATGCCATTGGGAACAGGACTTGACAGTGGCAGGGTTTCCCAAGGTTGGTGCAGAAGAACACACATCATCTCTCTCCGTCTGTCTCTGTATCGCTCCCTCTCTTTTCCTCCAACCTAGAGGAAAGGCGGACTGTTGATAAATACATGTATTTTTTAATCTTACTCAGCATAATCCATCAAATGTGTTTGTCTGTGCAGCAGCGTTGGTGCGTATACGTGAAGAGAAACTGCCAATAGCGATATAACACACTGTAAAACGCCGAGGAAGGATGTAACCCGAGTAAGTCTTCATGTTCGACAATTAGGCTACTTTAACATTTATAATACGCAGTGGCCATTATTCACAACATGGAATGTCCTTTGGCATATGCTGCTGATAAAATAGACAGGCCTCGGTTTTTTGATAGACTAAATGCATTCGTAATCTTTTGAAATGTCCAAAATCTATTTGCTTTTAACACATAATAACATATTGTGCTTTGATGATTGTAAAACATTCGATAGAGCGTTTTGCTACTAGCCTAGAGCGCTTGGACCGCTCCATAGAGAATCTTTCGCTCTCACCGTATCAGTATACACGTTTAGGCCTAGGCTACATACCGCTGCTGTGCTTATAGAAGTGCCTCCTCTCCTTGTTAAAGAAGAAATGCTCTAATCTACCCTCTGTATAGCCTTAAAGCCAGCGTGATATAGTCAAATTGAGTTCGCGCGCTCACGTGTCTGTGCTGAGAAAGGGATGGGGACGGTTGATTGGTGGGAGAGAGGGGTTGTGGGGGGTGGGGAGGGGGGGCGGAGGTGAGGGAGGAGGGGGGTTAACCGAGTGGCCTTTCGTCCCTGAGTGACATGACCCCTCTCTCTTCAAAGGCCACGCAGAAATAAACGCATCTAATCTGAATGGCTGAATCGCGAATATTTTTTGTGGTATTTCAGAGTGCGAAATTCAGAAATTGGAATTTTTTTTATTTTCTCTGCAATATTGAATTCTGGGTTCGAACCATGGCTATTCAATTATTCCATCTACACACGCGCATTCTCAGCTAGTGCGGTATTTGTCCATGACTACCGGCCCTCCTCCTCACCCTCCTCCCGTGCAGTCCCCCACGTCCAAATTCATTTGCATTCGTTGATGATATCAGTGAAGAATAGCTGGCATGCTAGATGAGGCAGGGTGGGGGAAGGAGGCTTATTTGGACAAAACTGGACGGAGAGTGGACACGGCCCGAAAGGTCAGCCGCCCATTCATGTCAAGGTGGCGGGGGGCGGGCGGGCTGGGATTGCCAGAGAGGCTTATTTGAAAGCAGGAGTATTTGAGGCAGGGGAATGAAAAGGAGTGGACCACAAAGCTCGTCATACTTCAAATACGCCCCGTCACATCTTCACTCTTTCCACTCCACGCATAGGCGGCAAAAGGGGGGCTATCTCGGTTACCACGGAGCAGTGGAAAGAAAATGGAGATGTGTCCAAAAAGGTGCTGGCTACAGGGGCTGGATCAAGACTTTGATGTGGACACTTTACACTGAAAAAAATAGAATAACATTTATCATGTGTTTATTTTTTATTTTAAGGAAAGCTTATATTTATGTCGAGTAGCCTATAACTGTAAATCAAATTTAACACATCGCTTTCTTTGGGAGATCACGTGCGCTCACCGTCTCCAACAGGTTATTCAGAACTGTCCTGTTTAGCTGGACATTATAAAAAAACGGGTTATGATCATATGGTTGATTAATTTCACGAAGATAACTTTGGAGTCTTTAGGTCACTGTTCATATAATAAATCATAGCAAGGGCTACTAGATTGACTGCGCAGCCATGGGGGAAATATCTCAGTTTTATATAAAATTAATTGCCACTGCTCTGGATTATTTTGATGAGGAGAGACATACTTTCATCACTTACTGACTGAGAGGTCGAGAATATAGGCTACACACACATAGGCTACACACACACAGGCTACACACACATAGGCTACACACATACACCTGCATTGAGAACCATTGTGTAATGGGAACATGAAGGGGTGGCCACAAGTGCTGTTTACACTAATGTTTAATTTTTTAATAATGAATGTATTATCGATGTGAAGCAGCGTATATTTACGTCGTCAAAACCCCATGTGCATATTTTGTACAACTTACTTTAAGCTATGGTGTTATACGTTAAGTCTCTTTGATTTTGATAGTACACTGCACGTATCTCAAAGAAAATTGTGACCAAATGCGGTTTGTGGATGAAGTAAGCTACATCAACCCATCGTGCCTCATGATTGTGTCTTCTGACACAGGCTATGCTTTTTGTACATATTTATCACCGTGAACGTGGACTAATCACTCATTACTATTCATTAAATTACAAAAATTCCACTTAGACATCAGGATGTTGAAAGTGTTAGGAAAAACTGATTCTGATATTAACATATTCCAGCATTTATAATATTTCTAATTATGTAAAATATCCTTCCCAAATCGAAAAGGTCCTTCTCAGTGGGCATTTGCATGCATAGTTGACTGTAAGTTCGCTTGTCTCGTATTAACACTCATTAATGGGTTATTAATAGAACAAAAATGCTATAGCCTTATCTTTTTCTAGATTTTTGATTACTTCTCTGCAGGACTATACGATTTGATGGGCTTACTAATCATGGTTATTACAAAGCCTAAAGACTATTAAGATAATTTCAGTTAAGGTGGTTATGACAAGGGCTATTAGCTAGGTTATGTTATTGCTACAGTTAATTGTTACCATAGGTAATACGCTGCTAGAGTTGTTATTGATATTGTTAGGATACAATATATGACCTTTTCTTCGTAATATTTGTTGACGCTTCAAGTTATAGGAGTGGAGATGAAGAGGATAGAGAGGATGGGTTGGTGACGTGTTAGTTTCCCTATGTAGACCAGAGAGAGAGTACACCCGTGCTGTAGAGAGGGTGCTCGACAAACCCGCTCACTGGCCCTGGTAGACTTGCATATCACATAACCTAAATTGATTCGAAACTACACCAGGCTGGCATAAGAAGTATTGTGAGCTCGTGGTACACCTATAGTGAAGTAAAAAACTGTTACGAGGATTGCGGTTGATAGTATTGATTTTGTCTAGATGATAGTCAGCCAGCTTTCCCTCAGCTTGTTTGACATATACTCCTAGTCATTTAGTTAGGACACCGATGACAGAATTGGTTTATTTAGCATCTTGACCCATAATGGTTCATTAAAATTCGATCCTCTGTAGAATGCACATTCCCAACTTCTAATTAATCGATCCATTCATTATTCATAATTTAAGAAAATTCTATTTCAGGGTGGTTTCATAGAGTATTTCGGGGTATTCTATTTATGTCAATAATGAATCGTGCATAGAGAGCAGTCTGCTGTTAAATTAACGCAGAGTAGTGTGCAGAAAGTTTTTCTACAATGCCTCCGCCGTGCTTCTAAGAGGCTTTGTTGTGATGCTCTCCTGCTTTAGTGCTCGTGCAAGTGCAGTGCTGTGCATGGAAGCTTTCTCGCGCTGTTTGTTTCTACTTTCCTTTGCTAGATGGCGCTCTGCGTACTGGGACCCTCAGACCAAGGAACAACACAAAACCCCCTCTATCCATGCTTAGCCGCAACCCACAGTCCACACTCTCTCAACAGAAGCTTTCCTGAAGCGACTTCACTGTACATTGCAAGGCTGTAAATTATCCTAATTTAATTTCGTTGGTGTGTGTAGACTTATATGAGAGGAAGGTTTTATATTGAGGAGATTTGCATTGCTATCAAATCAAATTAATTAATAATTTGAACCAAATAAGAGTATAAGGCATCGATTTTATATAAACATAGTTTTTATATACACAATTTTTTTTTGCATATTGTGCATTGCTTATATAATCGTATAGGCCAATAACTCATTAGATTTGCTTTTATTTTATTTTAGATGAAGTCGATTAAGTCAAAGTTATATTGAATAAGCATAGCTGCTTCTACAAATTCCAATCCTTCAAATTAAACAGTGTATTCATCATAAATGTAACGGTAATTAATTCAAATATGGGTATAGTTTATATGTGCTTTTTGTAACGAGCATGTAATGTCATTTAGAACCTAATATTTTTAAAACAATGATTAAAAACAATGGCTAATTCCATGTGAAGCGGCTATTTAGACCCCTTTTATCCGGCTATTCTATGCAACAGCGCAATAGCCTATACATTTTTTATGTAGTCGACTGTATAATATTTAAAGATTTGGAAAAATAGAAATATGCACTTGTTTATAAAAGCCCTTTTCAACAGAGGGAAAATTGTATTGTTTGCTGTGAATGGCCCACTCTCTGTCAAGATATACCGCTGCAGTTACACTTTCACTAAATAGCGTCTTGTCCACGTCTGACGTTGATGAATGTGCTGGAGACGGAGAGAACCTTTTACAGCTGTCTTAAAAACGCTAGCCCAGGCACATGCGATCAGGTGCAGAGGCCGCAACCGCGTTAGATGACAAAAAACACGTAAGAACCCAAGAACAAGCATGTCCTGTTCTGAATAAAACCTGCCCACATGTAGCCTAATGGTTTTAACAGTCTTCCATTATTTGTGATAGGAACTAGTCCAGGCTAAGAGGGTGCGTTTTTCATGGCGTGAAACCACTCATTTCGTGTCTTTATTTCTAAATTGTGTTTTTGCTGTTGGTTTGGACATAGAAGTACATTTCAATGGCAAAAATACTGTTACATTATGTTTTCAAAAGACTGTATTGATTTTTGCATTGAAACACCGGGCATAATATATGTAAAATCCAAGTTAAGAGGTACTGTATTAAAACTATCTCTTTGTTTTCATTCCCCGCAAGGAAATATTTATTGTCCAACACGTACATGAGACTAAAGTGTGCAATGTGTAGGGGTGACAAGGAATGATGGTCGTTGTTGTGAAAGTCATCTATCAGCAGAAATATAGCTGTATTGTCCGCTAGTTCAGTTCACCCACAGTCGGATCTTGGGTGGTATCTCACCGCAGGTGTGAGTTCTTTCTCGACCCTCCACCTGGACCATCAAGAGCTGCATCAAAGAGCCACTACAATGAGCACTTCTTGGTTTCATTCCTCACAATCGATGGGGCGTAGCAGCCAGAACTAAGATCTATACTATACGTGTATTTACATTTAGTATAGGACTTTTACGCTTGGCTAACACATTAAAGTCTACATTAAGAAGGCATTTCAATTACTTTCTGTAGAACAACCATTGATTCATCCTGTTTTTGAGTGTTTAAATAAGGCTCTCGGTATTTGTTTTTCAGGACTTAACAAGCCATCATCTCACATTATGCATATAAAATCAAATGGCGCACAGATCCCGCAGGCAAAGTGCGGGTGCGAGTTCAATTAAGTTGGAATAATGCATATAGGGCAAAGCGTATAATGACTTCAATGAAATTTGATCACATAATAGTCATTTGTTCTCATCGAAATGACATAGGCTACGTTTTATTCACAATTTTATAGTTTCTTTATTTCATATGGTAGTCCAAACCCAAACCTCAAACGTACTTTCAATTTTAGAAAAATTATCCTTTAATTTGGTCAAAGTGATTATAGGCCACTTATCAGACCACCCAACCAAGACGTCTTACTTTCTTTCTCCTCTCGTTACCTTCCTTTTTTTAAGCCTAATCGAATTTACCGCATTTTTAAGCTGACATGGGATTTGGGCGTGTAAGAGTAGTCATTGGGACCCCTTTTCCTCGAAGAAGACAGTGAATATATTGGTTTGTCATAGTTTCGTTAAGTAGAAAACAAGATATTTCAACGCCACAGTGGGATTTTAACGAATTAAATTATCTCACTGCTAGCCTCTGATAAAAAAGGTATGGGATTGAAGAGCGAGTACAAAGCTTCCGCGCGCCTGCTTGTTAAGTAACTTGCTGTCAGGATAGTTAGCAGTGTTCTGATATGGACGGTGGCTCCAGAGGCTCATCTCTTGGGGTTTTAATTAACAAGCTGTCTCAAAGCTGTAGAGCTCCATCAAACAGCCTCTCTCTCTCTCTTCCCACTAGCAAATCCGCCGTCAGCGCCTTCGGTTCCCTCTCAAACTTTAGACGTGAGCCACTCCAGCTCTCACGTCAACTTTTTCCTCAAAGCACGTGCGCCTGACATGGAGGTGTGGAGGGTTCCAATGTCTTCCTGTACATATCTATGCATATGCTATACAAATCACATCAACTGGGATGGATGTGTGGTTTGTGTGTGGTTTTAGCATGTCTACATTCAATTGGCAGATAATTAAAAAAATATGATGCATGACATTAATTCACGTTTCAATAGGATCTCACCACTGTATACTCAAACTAACTGACATGGTTATAGAAACCAGGTGGATGGTATATTTGCATAGGTAGAAATGGCGTCAATATTGACTGTACTGACGCACGGACAACAACACCTTTTAAGTACAGGAAATCAGTTAGGAAGTATGTTTTCTTAGCAGATAGTGCCAGTCATGGAGTGACAGAGACGATGATGATGATGACGAGAGGAGGTTGTGAGATCAAGATTGAGGAAAAAAGAACCTCTTTCCCCCCTCTCTTTCATCTCTGTCTTGTAAACTTGGTTTTGGTCTCTCACAGTGGCTCAGGCGGGGGTAATTTGATAGCAAGGCAAGGTCGAGAAAGAGCGCTTTCCTCCGTGATATGCGAGGGTATAGCTGGACGCTATCATCAAATTAGATTAGACAAGTTTCAAATCGATGCCACCATGAGCATCTGGAGACCGCAAACAGTTGGGAGTTAAATTCTTAACAAGTCACCCCTGACAGGTCAACATCTCGGTACAAACAAACATACCTGATGGTCTACTACCTTACATTAGCGCTGGGTTCGTTAGTTATGAACCTATACCAGGTCCAACATTAATTGAAGGAGGTTGTGTTCTGGTTTGTTTTTATTTATTTAATACAAATGTTCCTAACATGAATTTCTAGTGTAATGGACGTTATTGTAAACCACAAAACACTGGTCTATATTATATAACACCTCTTACATAAAAAAAAACAACAACACATTTTTAAGATGATGGTAGTGAAGGCCCGAGAAAAATAATGTTGTATATTGCACAAAGGAAAAATATAGACTATTATGCAAAGTTAAGATAGCTGACCAATGCAAAGGCACTGTGTTGTCAAACATGGGTTATTGGTTTGCCTTTTAAATTGTTTAGGAGCATATAGACCATTGTGCAACTTACCATAAATATGGTAAAAGAGCCACAAACAGAATGCTTTTAAAGTGGTTGAGATCAAAGTTGGTTATTTTTATGCTAGTTGATGCTAGTTAACTTATGCCTTAGATATGTTGTTAATATTCAGATACAACTTTAATATAAACAACATGTAGTTTAGTAGCCTATTTATTTGCTTTAATAGCAATATTCTAGTTTTCAGAAATCAACGTCAATTAATGGTATTATAAATTGTTAAATTATTTTGTTATTACGCTAAAGTTATTTTTAAGATAAAAAAACACCTAACAACAGCACAAAGGTGTTTTACTGTTAAATAATATTACCATATAATTATTGTAGCCTAAATGTTGAACTGCTGCGTTTTTGGAAAAAAAAAACATCTTATCGAAAAAACCTTTCTCGATTTGCAGAATTCACAAAAGATAATAATATTCAAATATAATGTGCTCTTATTAAAACCGTACATTATATTGTACTCAATTTATATTATTTACAATATCACATTGTTACATCCCAAACTGGCTATAATTGTTAGATTATCAAAAGGAATAAAAACGAATGCAATCAATTTCAGTAACACATTGAGTTTTTCTTGTTTAGTTGGTTGATTAGTTATTCAGAGATTAACTGTATGCAAACGAATATGTCCTTCTGTATCATGCAGGATGCTTGAATACATTCTCAGTAGCTCAACATGGGTAAGCCAAGTAGGGATTTCAGGTACAGCGCAGGTGTCCAGATACACGGGAAGATTGTTTACGCAGACGCCGCCAATCTGTCACTTCATCTGACAGGTTTTCTTTAGGGACAAACAGTAGTCTAAGAAAGTAAAGTTGGTTGTTCTGTGGCTGACATCACAGACCATAAGAAGCATCCCATCATCCAGAGGTAACATACACACATTTCCTTTTAGGCGTTCCAGTCGCTATCACCCCCTGTCAACTCCAAGCTACACTTCCATATTCAGTCAAACCCCGCTTTTCATCGTCCCTGCCTGACTCAGGTAGCAAACACAGTAACGACGTGGGCGCTGACGAGAAGAAAGCTAGTCAACTGGATGGAGAGATTATATGGACAGAAGAGAGAAAGACGCTTGTCAAACAGAGAGAAAAGACATAGGCCTACGTCCCATTTCATTTCAATGGCAGATAAAGAAATGAAATGAGAAAGGGAACCAAGTAGACCCATCGAAAAGGGAGAAAAGAAGCGGCATCAAAGAGCGCACGGGATGGTGCCCATGCAAGTCCTATAATAGCGCGAGCTGTAATAGGTACCGAGAAGATTCCAGTTGGGCTCAACTTAACCAGGGGGGCAAAAAACCATGAAATGTACATAAAAACACACCTGCCAATTTGGCCAGCTGTACCCCCACCATCCCTCTCCCCTCTCTCTGCCTTGCTGCCTGTCAGGGTGTTTCAAAGCGAGGCCCGTCTTACGGCCACCTCTGCAGCCTAGCTAATTTGAGTTCATTGGTTGGCGATAACTTAATTTAGAGCTTCATCTTTTGGGGCGTCCGTAATGAGGATGCGCGCTGGAGCTGATGATGCCTGCTCCGCAGTAATAACTTGTCTCTCACTCTGGGGGGATGAATGGCCAATGCCCCACGCAGCCTACCAGTATGTTGAGCCTCGGAGGACCGCATCCAGCTGATGAAACTCATTTATAATGTGTGATTTAATATCACGTTTCTTATATACATATAGCCTAAACCCCAAATTGATAAACACAGGCCAGTGGGTTCCCCGAGTGTTAAAACTTGCCTCCGTCTGGCTCCCCATCGAATGCTTTCTACCCTCCAATCTCCATTGATTTAAGGAGGAAAGTCTTTCAGTATTTGAGAAACCACCTTAAATAATGTTTGGTTTGCAGTTTGGAAGAACTCTCTTGCTGTTCTCGTGAAAGAAAATAGTTCCATATTGTATTGTTAAATTATTGGTAGTTATGAAGTCGGGGAACACCTGCATTTCTCTTTATATCATCATGAAAACAGAGAGAAGGTTACATTTGAGAGTTGGTTAAATTTGAAACTTGATTGGTCTCCATGATAGCCAACGATTTAAAATATGATTCAGGAAATTAGACCAACGTTTTTTTTCCTGGAGATGGGAAAACAGTATAAAATAACTCCCCTCTTCAGTAACAGCAACTTACCAATGAAAACTTGAATGGGTATTTAAGTTCTCTTATTTGATATATAACTTCCCGTGTCAAATTACTCAGAAAAAAACATTGCATTTTCGTTGTTATGTTATGATTATTGTTGATTATAATTTGGAATCATTGCAATGATTGTTACTAATGCGTGTGTGAAATGTATTCATGGGAAATAATTGATACTCTAATAGTTTAATTTTAGATAAAAGTATTAATTTGGATAATGTAAACAAATTAAAAGAAAACATTTCCTCAATAAGATAAATACTACTACTATTACTACTTACAGTACTACTACTAATAATAATAACAACAACGACAAAATATTTCGTTTAGCCTTAAAGGCATATATGAAGATGCATTTCTGCCAGATATGAAGATGAATTTTCTAGTAGTATAATTGACCGATTAACTCCAAGTGATATTAAATAACAGCTAAGTGAACTTTTACATTCAGTCTTTTACATGTAATTCAAAGAAACTAGATCTTCCCCTTGCAGGTCTAACGAAAATGGCAAATGAATAATACAAATATAAAGACACAATCTACAAAAAGGCATTAAGTTAATATATATTATTTTTTCAATGTTATTTTTTCCACTTTGAATTAGACTATTAGCTTGTAAAACCAAAACAACCAAATTATGCTTATTAAAGCATGTTTTTTTTCTTCTTTTGAAGAGTCACGGTTAGATAAAAATAGTTTGTAGCCTACCTTTCACCCAACTGCCCCGTTGAATGGTTAACTACTCTTTACAAATCATAGATTCATAAATTAACTATTTTAAATATTAAGTTAGTAGTTAGTCGGTAAAAGACAAACAATACATCTTATTTGTTCGTTCCTTATTTGGGTCAAAAGGCAACTTATGTCATTGAAATAGGTTGTACAAAACTCCTGTCCTATAACATTGAATTTACACATGATTTAAAAGAGCGCTACATCACAAATCATACGCTAAGAATAGCCCAAATTACAGGCCCCCCTCAAACCTTCACACTGACTGTCATTCATTTATCATTGCCTATCGAAATGACCAATTTCCTCCAACAGGCCGTCCGTGGGCTCTTAGCACTAAGCTAATTTACTCTTTCTTTCTTTACTTGATCTATATCCGAATAATAAACTATACTGTGCCATCCGCTAAATTGTTATAAAGTAGGCTATATCTTTAAAGTCAGAGCCCATTCTTCAAATGTATTCCATTTCAGAGGCGGGCTTTTACTAGAGGAGTCTTTACGACCCGGGACTATCAGAGGGGTGTAATTGAGGGGGCGGTAAGGGTATAGAGTAGCGGCCGCCTGAAAGCTACTATTAAAGCCAAATGGACTGCACACCGTAAAACGTCTCTGCCTGCCAACAGCTGGACACAATCGGCGTATTATATGCCAGGCTCATCCAAACACACCTCACACATGGGTTATGGTGACCATGGTAACCAGTATTTTACATTGTCAGGTTATCAGACAGGTGAAGCCCAATTATTCAAAACGCGAGGCCAGCGTTTGTGTGTGCGCGCGCGCACGCGTGCCCGCTTGTAAATACTTATTGGTAACTTTATAGGTGATCAGATTGTCACCGCAACGTGAGTGCCAAAGACCCGGTGACAACCAGGTCCTGGCATTTTAAGAGTTGCAAACTAGCACCGACTCACGTCGATATACCCCACACTATAGGCTACTGCCTGCCAGGCTGTCTCTCTGCTGGATATGGCAAACACCTGTCGATGTTTTGAACAGCCAGATTGGGAACATGACCTGTGTTGTCTAATGAAGAGATATCTTCATGCATAGGCAAATTGCAACTTGCTGTGGCTAGCCTACATTACGTAATACAACCCAGTTTGGTTTATTAAGGACTTACTGTACGACGTATGTAACGAACGCATCTGAGTGATTCCCTCGAATAACGTCTTGGGTCTCTGAATGACCATCTTTTTGACAGAGCAAGTTTTGTTTCAGTGTATAAAGGGCTTCGCCGGGTAGAAAGGGTTGGTGATTGAAGTGAGGTGGCTTCCACTGGATTCATGGTTTGGTCAGTCAATGAATATGTAATGACATTCTAACCCAATAGTGCTTTCTTTGAGCCCTCTTTTGCATAGAAAATACACAGTATACTGTGTAAGAAGAGACTGACGAACGAGGGGGAACAAACTTGAATGCACCTCAAGCTTAAGCTACACATTCTTCTTCCGTCATTAGATGAAAAACTATTTGCTCTCCTACTTAGAGATGGAGAGAGAGAGAGAGTGAGAGAAAGTGAGAGACCCTCTTGAATGGCTGTAGAGTTTTTTAGTATAGGTCTACACGATAAAACATTGATTGTTGCAGTTTGTTGACCCGTAAAATTTGGGGGTTAGTTTTCTCTTCAGAGCCGGGCATATAATTATGCAAATAGAGATCTGACAGTGATCTGGTGGAGTGCTCGAGAAGACTAGGGGCTGGCGGGGGTGACATTCCAACTTTGCTTAATGCCTAGTCCTTCTTTGGAAATAGTTCATTTTTAGCAGTGCTGATGTGCATGCATGGGAGGGGATGATGAGCGCAAGCGTGACAATACGAGTCGGCAGAAAAATTGAAATATCATTTTGGGATCCGGATGGTATTGACAAGAGAGACGAAGCTTTTGAAGTTTCAGGAGCGATTACTCTCTAACAGCCCTACGTGAGGGGTTTACGTGAGTGTGGCCCATAATAGACGTAGGCCTACATGTAGCCATGCACCGCCCAATGAAAATAACATGAATTGGAACAGGAATTTATAAAAACATCTGCAGTGAGTCCATGCAGATATTTTCTAACGCTGCCTAATGAAAGTTATGTTTAATTTGTCACCTATGTCAATTTAGCTTCCTTATAATTATTTAACAAGGGCTAGGTGTTTGGATTTAAAAAAAAATGAGCATGGCTGGGGAAACTATAGTGCCCGAATTGATTATTTTCTATTAGTTTCAAGGATATGGTGTGCCAACCCTCGCTTAGGCCTATAGCCTACTCGCCTATTGAATTTGAGTGCGTTGAGACATTTCACTTGTCAGAAAACTGAGCCCAACTCTTAATACTGATAGCTGATTTAATGTTTTTTTTCTGAGGGACCTTGACATGGTGTGAGGTATCTCCACCATTCCACTCGCTCGCACTTGTTGTTCAACGGTTAATGGAAAGATTTCTAAAGATTTATTGAGGGGGCGTTTAATGACCTTATCGGTTTTCACCATGTGAAAACAAATGATCCTGTAAACTGCACTGGCATACAGCTCTCTATGCAAAGATTAATCGCCATTTTGAGGAGTTTTAATTGATGTTCAACAATTTGTTTCTAACACGTTTAACCTGTTGTAACTGGAGATTGTATTTTAAGGAGTACACTTTTCCGAGGGACGTGCAGGCTAATAAACTTTAAGCGGTGGAAAACGTGAAACCAAAAAGATTAACTTACTATAGGCTACAGAGAGGAAGGTAGACCTATGTTTTTGAAGCTCCATGCTCTTTGAAGAGGCACTCGGTAAAAAGAACTGTTAATACTAAAACCAATCGTTAAACTATTTAAGAAGGCATTTACTTTGGTTAACACTAGTCCAATTGTCGAGGACTCGCCTCCTCGGTATTGAGTGATGGATCGTCTTCCTCGGTGAGGTTTCATAGCTGTTATGTGAGATGATGACACGGATCACTTTTGCTCTAGGCTCAACTTGCCCGCGCACTTTGCGCTGAAAGCTCGCGAGCCGATGTGGCAGCGCTACAGGCTCTATAGGTCCAAGGTCGAACTTCTCTCAAGTTTTTCTTAGCTTCACCCTTTATTTTCCTTCCCTGTTGAGAAAGGCGGCCTCATATGACCTGTGTAGGCTATACCGTATCCTGTGATCATAAAATGAAGTGACAACAAATATTCGATATTCGTATCGCCTATCTACAGGTTACCTTGTCAATGTATAGTGATCGTTTCTAGTCACATATAGTCTAACATATTAAAATAATGGCAAACACAGCTGTTAGGCTACTTGATTTACCATATAACTAAAAAGTTCTATGTAAACATGAATTTATTTTGAAACAAAATATAGACCCTTGTTGGGTAAACTCCATAAACACTAAACTTTATTCATTTTCACCAAGTCACATAATACACAAGAAGTTCAAATCAATGGTGCATGGAGTACATATGATAATGTGGATGATTAAAGTTGATTACACAGTGATCATTTTAATAAACAACAGTTTTGAAAAGAATAGATTGGAAAAGAAATTATGTACAAAACGTACAAAATGTATTCGAAAAACAAAATATGGGTGTTTTTTGATAGCATGATTTCTGATCAATACAACGCATTCAATCTTAAATAACAGTATATTAAAGATCAATTGTTAAAATTACTCTGAATTTACATATCAACTGTGCTTTAGATTTGGTTTAAGGCTACCTTCATTACTTTTGATCCATTCATATATGGCTTTGGTCTTCATTAAAAAATACCAGTGAACAGTGTCTTGTATATTCCTAAGGCAACAATCTACACGTAATATACTAAAATAGCAACTGTTTTTTCCTTTCCCGCGATGGAAACACACGACAGTAGCCTATCCTGATATGAAACGCCTCTGTTAAACTACATGTTCCCCACATCCAACAAGTAAACTTCATGAGTGACATTCAAAGACACATAATAATAAAAAAATAATATGAAATATGCTCTCTTATTACCGACAAAGCAACGGAAATGTTTAATAATCAACAGAAGCCTTTAAATATCACCCAATGGCTGTGATTTAGACATAATTAAAAAGTCAAATGTTTACAATGACTACTTATACATACAGTACCTCTCGAGAAATAAAGTCGTGAAAAAAATAAACGGCTAGATAGACAGCGGATGTGTTGGGAGGTGGATCACAGAATTTCTGTCTCGTCTTGACAAATATGCAGGCATATTAGAAGGATATACTATTAAACGTTTGAGTGATTTATAACTCACCAGTTTGTCGTGGAAATATTGGTATTTATATTTATCTTGTTTATGTCCCAGCAGACTGTGATTATGCAAGGCTGAATCAAGGCTGTCTTATTTGTCACTTTTAAGTTTGCACTTCAGGTGTTTGGTAAATAGATCATACAGTTCTTCCAAAGTCAATGTTTTTTTTTTTCAAATCAGAATGAGATAGACTGATTCTTTTTGCTTTCCAGGATCAGATTAATCTGTCGGTTTTGAGTAGGTTAAAAAAATAATACAAAAATCGGATAGATTCATTCTGATCCAGATACAACAATATAAACATCACATAATTCCGATTTTGTGCAATGAATCGGTGCCTATATTGCCATCTACTGGGAGAGCTTTCAGATTATGTTGTTTAGCCAATAAGAATGCTAGGTTTTAAACACAAAAAGAAAATGGATCAGAATTAGCCAGAATCTTTAATCATCTTTTCTGTTATCCAAAATCATCTGAATCTGTTTATTTTTTGAAACATTTCTTTCAGAAAATAATTGAATAGGATTGATTAACAGAATATGAATATCATATAATCCGTTTTTACATTGCTTTTAACTGGCCTAGATCTTCTGACCTTGTGGGCAGGTTGTGGTACTACTTCTACACTGTAATAAGGAAACATAAATGAGTCAGCTCCATGAATAAAGGTACATTGATAAAAATAAAACAGCCTGCAAGTACTTAGAGGTCCTTATAAGTTGAAGCATTTATTTGACTTATCAATATATCAACTCACCTATACATGCAATCCTTTTAACAATTACATTTTTTAAACCTCCACCTTCATTACACTGGCTTTACTTGTAGTGCCTTTCACCTGTCTAAATCCACCTGGGATTCCACCATTCTAGTGAGATCAAGATAATCCTGATTTTTTGGAATAAAAACATTCCTACTCACTGGCCTTTTGAGTTCAGAAAAATGCAAAACAACTTAGAATCCCTGATTAAAGGTCAGACTGGATTACCAAATCCTGATAGGCCTGCCAGGGACAAGGTCCTCATATCAACAGACACCAACAGGGATTACCAAATCCTTATCCTTATCCGGAGGATCATAATCCAATTTTTTGTTAAATACAAATTTAATCCAATCAAATAACTTTTGCAAAAATATCCTCTATCATCTAGGTTTAAGATGCTATCGTAATGCTGGATTTCCTGACACTTGCAAGGGGATATTTTTTAAGTTTTTATGACTGTGGAACTGACTTCTTGTTTCTGTTAAAATGAGATATCCTTAAAACTCATTTTCAAGCAGGGCTTTATGTGATTTGAAATCTGTTCAGTGTCTTAAATTCTTCATATCTTGCACAGGTTAGGGTTTTATTTGTTTCATCAAATTCAATCATCTGGGGACATCAATTTCATGGATATCAGATGGCAAAAAAGCACAGTAAAAAGTCATTTTTACAAATAAAAAAAATCATAGACAACCTCCCTCACGTCAACATTTATCGCTCTGGAAATTCATTTGGTCCTATAGAAAATCAAATCCAAGTTATTAGAGTGCATAAAATCCAGCTAAACATTTAGTAACATAATATTAAAAACAAAGCAGAATAAAACAAGGTGTATATCAGCTGTCTGAAATAGTGCAATGCAACCCTCCAAAGTTTGGTCACATCAGTTTGACCACACTTCCCAGTAAATGTTATTGATGTTTTTTTAATCGTGTGTGTGTGTGTGTGTGTGTGTGTGTTTGTGCGGCAGGGGGATGGACGACACGAGAGGAGACTTAAGAACCATTAAAACAACACACTGATTTTAGTTAAAAAAAGTGATCTCAGGTTAATGAAGCATGTTTACTTCTGCTAAAACTACTGTTTGCATTGGGCCCGGATGGAGGGAGACACGTAAAGTGTGCGAGAGCGGTGGGTTGAGGAGAAGTAAGGGCAGGCCCTGGGACCTGGAGCGAGGGCTGCCAGGGCATTAGCTCAGCTCGGGGCCGTGTCAGGACAATTAGAGGTACACCGAGGCGCACTGTGCAAAGCGCTCGTCAGCCCTCATCTCAGCCACTGCCACCGTTCCTCAGCCCAGACTGCAGCCAAGCCACAGCCCACGGGAAGCGCAAACACTTGGCCCATATTGCTCTGACAGTAGCATTCGTATAGAAATAATGCAAAACTCGATCGCAGCGTACACACCACTGCCACCCTGCCCTTTGACAGTTACACAATGCATGTTAGAGCTGGGAGGTTCAGCTGGAAGGGAGAGATCATAGAGACGCTAGATACAGAGGGGGGTGGGGTGGGGGGGGGGGGGGGGGGGGGTGGTGGAGAGGATTCGGCTCTCCCCGTGTGTATTCCTCCGGTTGGTGTAGTTCTACAGGTCGTCGTGTTCTTGCTTGTGTTTGGTTCTGTGAGAGCTGCGGGTGGTGACTGCGCTGGAAGACGACTCCTCGTACTTCTCCCCGGCCTGCAGCGCCTCGCTGAAGAACTGGAAGATGGAGTTGAAACTCCTCCACGATGTCAGCTCGTGTCGCTCCGTACCTGCAAAACCAAAAACACGCACACCGTGAAGGCACACCGTGAAGGCACACCGTGAAGGCAAACACTGTGAAAACGCATCGTGAACATACACTGTGAAGACGCACCGTGAACGCACACCGTGAAGGCACACCGTGAACACACACACTGTGAAAACGCATCGTGAACATACACTGTGAAGACGCACCGTGAAGGCACACCGTAAACACACACTGTGAAGGCACACCGTGAACACATACAGTAAAGATCCATTATGAACGCAGAGACGTGATCAACACTCACTGTTTGACTACAGAGGCAGGCTATTTTAATAATACAAAGTAACATACTCTACACCACAGTTAACACACACACACACACACACACACACACACACACACACACACACACACACACACACACACACATTACTATTGTGGGGACCACTAACATTATTTCCATTCAAAATCCTATTTTCCCTAACCCCTAAAATTCCCCCTTTATTTTACGATCCTTGTGCGGATTTTTGAAACTTGCATGTTCAACGGTTTAGGGACAAGCAGGGTTGCAAAATTCAGGGACCTTTCCCTGGATTTCTCAAAATCCCAATTGGAGGACTTCCGGAATTGTGAGCAAATAGGCAGGAAATTGGTTACCCACAAAGCAGGTTTTCAGGAAAACCAGGAAATTTGGTTGAAAGCACCAGGAATTGTGCAACCATACAGACAAGGCATTTTGTTAACAGAGAATATAATTCTCCTCCTGTCCACCTGCACAGTGTCTGCTGACTGGAACAAGCTTATAGGCCATTACATCTATTCTGACCCAGGGCACTCCAGTCCAACGGGATAGTCTTAATATTTGATCCAACTCCATTCATGATAGTGCACAGCCCATAGTCTCCCATGTCCGTCTTTTAATTGAATGAGAGTTGTGCACAATGGACGCACTAACCGAAACCAGTCGACCGTTATTCATTCATTCTAAGGGCCGCTGGAGAGAGGCAGCGGTGAGAAGGCACTAAGTCAGACAGCGTATCAGGTGATCTTGGGTGGGGGTGCTTGGTTTCCCCTCCCTTCTCCAGGTGAGCTGGTTCCCATGTTGGGGTCACGGAGAGCCTGAAATCTGGTACAGACGCCTCAGGTTCCTCTCGGCGCTCCGAGGTCAGGGGTTTGCAGCGTTGCTACTATAGCCGCCTCACAGCACTTCTTTCGCGGTGCCACCACAGTTTCCATGGCAGTTTCCTTCCGCCAGCTCTCTGCCACCATTCACAACTATTGGCTGATGGCATATTTATGTTCTAGCCAGAAGTTAGGTCAGGAAATCTACTGCCCTATTGCTCTTGTGAAACGGTATGTGATTTATCAAAAAAAAATAGAAATACAGGGTTACTCAACAAACCTGGGACATCCTGAAGACTGCGACACAACGTTTCAGGGACGTCCCAACAACTTATATTTGTTTTCAGGGTATGCCATATACTGTACAGTTCCAGTCAAACGTTTATACACACCAACTCATTCAAGCATATTTCTTTATTTTTACCATTTTCCACATTGTAGAATAATAGTGAAGATGTCAAAATTAAGAGACAACACATGGAATCATGTAGTAACCAAAAATGTGTTAGACATGTCAACCAGATGGGATGGTGTATCGCTGCAGTATGCTGTGGCAGCCATACTGGTTGACTATGCCTTGAATTCTAAATAAACACAGACGGTGTCACCAGCAAAACACCCCCACACCATCACACCTCCATGCTTCATGGGGAGAACCACACATGTGAAGATCATTCGTTCACCCACTCTGTGTCTCATAAGGACACGGTGATTGGTACTAAAAAAAATTGGACTTATCAGACCAAAGCACAGATTTCCAAAAGTCTAATGTCCATTTCTCATGTTTCTTGGCCCAAGCAAGATTCTTGTTAATCTTGTTGTCCTTCAGCAGTGGTTTCTTTGCAGCAATCTGAACATGAAGGCCTGATTCACAGTCTCCTCTGATCAGTTTATTTATTTATTTGGGCTACAATCTGAGGTGCAGTTTGTTGCCGATTCTGCAGGCTGGTAACTGTAATTAACTTATTCTCTTCACTGAATTTGGCTGAATCTGAGCAGACAATACACCGATCAGCCATAACATTCTGACCACCTGCCTAATATTGTGTAGGTCCCCGTTTTGCTGCCAAATCAGCCCTGACCCGTCAAGGCATGGACTCCACTAGACCTCTGAAGGTGTGCTGTGATATCTGGCACCAAGACGTTAGCTGCAGATCCTTTATGTCCTGTAAGTTGCGAGGTGGGGCCTCCATGGATCGAACTTGTTTGTCCAGCACATCCCACAGATGCTCGATTGGATTGAGGTCTGGGGAATTTGGAGGCCAAGTCAACACCTTGAACTCGTTGTTGTGTTCCTCAAACCATTCCTGAACCATTTTTTGCTTTGTGGCAGGGCGCATTATCCTGCTGAAAGAGGCCAATTCCATCAGGGTATACCGTAGCCATGAAAGGGTGCACATGGTCTGCAACAATGCTCAGGTAGGTGGTACGTCTCAAAGTAATATCCACATGAATGGCAGGACCCAAGGCTTTCCAGCAGAACATTGCCCAAAGCATCACACTGCCTCCGCCAGCTTGCCTCCTTCCCATAGTGGATCCTGGTTCTCCAGGTAAGCGACGCACACGCACCTGGCCAACCACGTGATGTAAAAGGAAACTTGATACATCAGACCACCTTCTTCCATTGCTCTGTGGTACAGTTCCGATGCTCACGTGCCCAATGTAGGTGCTTTTGGCAGTGGACAGGGGTCAGCATGGGCACCCTGACTGGTCTGCGGCTATGCAGCCCCATACGCAACAAACTGTGATGCAATGTTTGTTCTGACACCCTTCTATCAGGACCAGCATTAACTTTTTCAGCAATTTGAGCTACAGTAGGTCGTCTGTTGGATCGGACCACACGGGCCAGCCTTCATGCCCCAATGAGGCTTGGCCGCCCATAAAACCTGTCGCCAGTTCACCGCTTTCCTTCCTTGGACTTTTGATAGGTACTGACCACTGCAGACCGGGAACACCCCACAAGGGCTGCAGTTTTGGAGATGCTCTGACCCAGTCGTCTAGCCAAGACAATTTGGCCCTTGTCAAAGTCGCTCAGATCCTTACACCTGCCCATTTTTCCTGCTTCTAACACTTCAACTTTGAGGACAGAATGTTCACTTGCTGCCTATTATATCCCACCCACTGACAGATGCTGTGGTAACGAGATAATCAGTGTTAATCACTTCACCTGTCAGTGGTCATAATGTTATGGCTGATCGGTGTACAGTTAAGCCCAAAGTACTCATACCCATGCCAAATTTTGAGCCATAATAAATTTTTATTTGACCAATAGGTTTCTTCTGGCTGGAAATGACATAAACAAGTGACAAAACAAAGTAAGACATTGTGCTGGAGATACGAATGAATAACATAACTATTTCTGTTTTTTTCACATTTTTACAAAAAATGCCATGTCCAACATTATTCATACCCCTTGAAATTGTTGCAATTTTTTTAGAAAATGAAAGTTTCTATACCATTTAAAATGGTTTTGTAATTTTCACCATGAGAGAGCATTCTAATCACCTATAAATTGAGAACAGCTGAACAGCAGTAGTTCTCTAGTCAGTTACTAGTCAACTGCAAGTCATGGCTAAAAACAGAAATAGTATATTTTGGTAAACAGCCAAAATAACAAAACTTGTGTCAGTGTCCAATTATTTCCGGACTTAATTGTATCAGGATTAACATATAAAGTCCACAACATCAAAGTGAAAAAATAAAAATTTATTACAAATACAAAAAATAATTGATTGCATAATTGATGTCAATACTTGGTAGAGGCACCTTTAGCAGCAATTACAGCCATGAATCTATTTGGATAAGTCCCAACCAACTATGCACATCTGGACACAGCAATATTTGCTGATTATTCTTTGCTAAATTGCTCCAGTTCCGTCAAGTTGGATGGGGACCTTTGGTGAACAGCAATTTTCAACTCTTTCCACATATTTTCAATTGGATTGAGGTCCGGGTTTTGACTGGGCCACTCAAGGACATTCACAGACTTGTCCCAAAGCCACTCCAGTATTGTCTCAGCTGTGTGAGTTGGGCCGTTGTCATGCTGAAAGATGAATCTTCACACCCAGTCTAAGGTCCTGTGCGCTCTGTATCAGGTTTTCTTCAAGGACCTGTCTGTGTTTTGCTCTGTTCATTTCTTCCCTGAATTCTGACCTGACTCCAAGTTCCTGCTGCTGAGAAGCATCCCCATAGCATGATGCTGCCACTACAATGCTGCCGGTAGGGATTGTGTTCTCAGGATGCACCTAACATAGCACGTATCGTGAAGGCCTAAAAGGCTCTTTTGGTCTCATCAGACCACAGAACGTTTTTCCATTGGGTCTCAGGGTCTCTCACGTGCTTTCTGGCAAACTCCAGCACCTTGTTTTTTTCAACAATGGCTTTGTTTTTGTCCCATGAAGGGCAGTTTTGAGATTCCTTTAGAGTTGCAATAGGCCTCCTGGTGGGTTCCCTGACTAGTGCCCTTCTCCCTCAGATACTCAGTTTTTGAAGACGTCCTATTCTGGACAGAATCACAACAACATTCTTTTAATTTCTTATTTTACTGTGCTCCAGGGGATATTCAATGCCTTGGAAATAGCCTATGCCTGATTGGTGCATTTGAAGAACCTTCTTCCAGATTTGCTTTGAATGTTACTTCGTCTTTATGAAAGAGTTAGAAATGTTACTGACTGTGGGACCTCCCAGACACGTGTATTTAACCAGAATTTGAAACACCTTGATTGCACACAGGTGGACACTATTCAGCTAATTGACTAAAGACACTTGGTTGCACTACAGCTCATGCAGGCGTGACATAGCAAAGGGAATATTCATGCCATAAATTGTTTTCGGTTTTACATTTGTAATTAATTTAGAACAATTTGCAGATTTTATTTTTAATTTTGACATTTTGTTGATCAGTAGCAAAAATGAATTAAATCTATTTTAATTACATGTTGTAACGTAATTTAATAAATGTAACAAAATGTGGAAAATTTAAAGAGGGTGAATAATTTTGAGATGCATGTTGCATAATTGGCCTGGCAACAAGGGGAATCCCAATTTGCTTTCTCAAATATATTGTTGTTTTATGCTGAGGAAAATGAAAGAAACATTTAAATCTTTGTTTTCACCTACAACCCCTTTTCCAAAAAAGTTGGGACGGTCCGTAAAATGCAAATAAAAACAGAATGCAATGATGTGCAAATCATTTATCCCTATATCTAATTGAAAATAGTACGAAGCCAACATATCACATGTTGAAACTGAGAAATTGTATTGTTTTTGGAAAAAACATGCCCATTTCGAATTTGATGCCAGCCACACGTTTCAAAAAAGTTGGGACAGGGCATGTTTACCACTGTGTTGAATCACCTCTACTTTTAACAACACTTTGTAAGCGTTTGGGAACTGAGGAGACCAATTGCTGTAGTTTTGAAAGTGAAATGTATTTTCATTCTTGCTTGTAATACTTGCAGAATGTGGGTTGGTAAGGTCTTACTGAAATAAGTAAGGCCTTCCCTGAAAAAGATGTCTGGATGGCAGCATATGTTGCTCCAAAACCTGTATATAAAGTCACCCATTCCACGTGCACTAATGCACCCCCATACCATCACGGATGCTGGCTTTTGAACTGTGCGCTGATAACAAGTTGAACGTTCCCTCTTCTCTTTAGTCTGGACCGTGCGGCGTCCATGATTCCCAAAAGTAATTTCAAATTTTGATTCGTCAGACCACAAGACAATTTTCCACTTGGCCTCAGTCCATTTTAAATGAGCTTGGGCCCAGAGAAGGCGGCGGCAGTTCTGGATGTTGTTTATATATGGTTTCTTCTTTGCATGGGTTTTAACTAGCATTTGTGGAAGCAGCGACATACTGTGTTCACAGACTGATTTTCGGAAGTGTTCCTGAGCCCATGCAGTGATTTCTACAACAGAATCATGTCTGTTTTTAATGTAGTGTCGTCTGAGGGCCCGACGATGGTTTTTGGCCTTGTCCCTTGCGTACAGAGATTTTTCCAGATTCACTGAATCTTTTAATGATATTATGTACAGTAGATGATGAGATAACCAAACTCTCTGCAATTTTACGTTGAGAAAAATTATTCTTATTATTCTTAAATTGTTGTGCTATTTGCCCATGCTGTCTTTCACAGAGTGGTGAACCCCTCCCCATCTTTACTTCTGAAAGGCTCATCCTCTCTGGGATGCTCTTTTAATACAAAATCATGTTACTGACCTGTTGCCAGTTGACCTAATTAGTTGGGTGAGATTCCACCAGGTTTAGTTTTTTAGCATTTTGTTGCTATAAAAACTGTTGTCTTTTGTTGCCTTGGTCCCAACTTTTTTGAAACGTGTTGCTGGCATCAAATTCAAAGTAGGCATATATTTTTCAAGAAACAATAAAATGTCTCAGTTTCAACATTTGATATGTTGTCTTTGTTCTATTTTCTATTGAATATTGGGTTTAAATGATTTGCACATCATTGCATTCTGTTTTTATTTACATTTTATGCAGCGTCCCAACTTCTTTGCAAACAGGGTGGTATTATACAGTAGTTACTTTTAAGTTGACCCTAGTTAGCATTAGCTGTTGTTTAGAGAATGACGAGTGTTGTTAGCAAGTTAGCTTATTACACAGGATCATGTTTTTTTAACCATACAGTCTGCATCTCTTTATAATCAAAGGTCAATACTTCAAAATCCAGTGTTGATAGTGAGGATATATGTTACAAGCAACAGAGGCCTTGACTAAATGTTTTGCGTAGATAACATTAGGACATTACCAATCTGATGTGGCACAAAGGTAAACTGGCCAAAATTTCTTTCACACATTTTCCTTAACATAACACTAAAATCATATTTTTAAGATATAAAGATACAAGATATATTCACATTATTTAATAGTTTTGAAGAAATGATTTTACAATGTTCTGGTATCTTTGAGAATGGCTATAAGAAAGCAATCATGTCTTAACAGGAACTGGGTAAAAAGGGTGGGGCATCAGTGAATGGTCCTAGTTATTCCTCTGTATTTGTTTGCCAAAATAGACAGCGGAAAAATTTGGCTTATGTAACGGTTACCAATACAGCTTTACATTACCAGTAAATGGGGCCCTTGTTGCTTGCTGCTTTGTCAGTTGGGTCGAGGCAATTGTTTAGTGAGATCTCTCCCCGGGTCCTTGTATTCTCCCCCCACCTGTACATGCACCAGGCTGGAGGGACACAATTAAACAGCACCTTTAAGGCCCCTTCCAAAGAGTGTCCTCTGATGCCCGCTGTATTGACCCCATGTTTATTAGATTGACCCCCGGCTGGCTGCGATGATGGAGACATAGGGGGTGAGGGCATCTGGTCTGTGGGGCGGTCACTGTACATGGTTAACCGGGCTAGCCTATGATCACAGCCTCAGGTCAGATTGACTAGCCTGGCAATCAGTGAGTCAATAACTCCCAGACTGACAGTGTTACCTATGGGCTCGACAACAACAACACTCTCCCAGAAAACCAAGACACAGCCCAGCTCGTCCCTCACATCTATCATTCATATCCAATTTGAAGCATGGGGATCTCGCCTACTTTTCTCCACTATTCCTATCATTCACTTTACCAGCATTTTATGTCTCTCTCTTCTTGTGCTTTCCAGAGGAGCGATCGATGCCAAGGCTCTCTCTTTTTCCCACTGCACTGGCGCTGAACTCCAGAGTGCTGTGAGCTGCTTTGCCCCATCCCAGCAGCCGGGTCAGTGGGAGTGCGTCTCAGTGCCGGTATGCAGATGAGCCCAGACCCTCCTGCGACCTCGGAATAAGCTCTGCACTCTCTTCAGCATGCGCAGCCTCTGACTCCTCCGACTCCTCCCGGCGTCCGGGCTTTCGCTAGCTAACGGCCATTTAGTGCCTCAGCCCACTCCTTTAATAGGCAATGTGTGCGGAGGCTAATGGATGTTGTCAGTGGTGTGTTGTGACTGTTGATTTAGAGAAGGAGCCCCACCAGCCTGGCATCTCTCAGAGCTAACCTGACCGCTGGACACCCAGAAGGAGCCGGGGGAAAGAGGAAGACAGTTAGCTCACTCAACGCTACAAATCAAAGTAATATCCTTAAAAGATGTCGGGATCGATTAAATGCCATGGTGCTGTGTAGAAAGTAAATTCTGTCCTATAAACAGTAAAGTAGTTATTTCATGATTCAATGATTTCAGGGCTAAGATCATAGGGGCCTGACATTTTGTAAAGTTAGAAAAGGAAAAATCTTCCCCAGATTTATTTTTTATTTATATTTTAAATGAAAATTCCATTGTCACTGGTAAAATGCTAGAAATTTTTCATGTTAAAAAGTTGCTCAAAGGCTTTTTACTTTTGTATACTTCTTGAGGTGTAAAGAAATTAAGTATGCCTCTTTCAAAGTGGTGTTTTTCAAATATTTGGAGATTGATCTTCATTTTAATAGAATTGTCAGACAAAATGTAACCTAGTTTAATAAATAACAGAAATATTACACTTTGGAATAATTTCTCTAAGAAAAATCCACAAAATACAATTACTTTCTGCAGAAATAGTCATGGGTTTCATGAAGCTCCAGACCACCAGGACCAAAGTCACCTAGATCTGATTTATTTGTTTTTTTGTAACTGTCTATTAGTACATTGATTAAGACTACAAGGATTTCCTTGCCTCGAAGTCCTTTGAGCCTCTACAGCATTATGATCTGGGCTTTGACTCTGCCATTTTATTTCTTACTTTTGAGCAATTATGCTGTTGATTTGCTTGGATCCTTAGAAGATGCACTTTTATTTAATATTTTGAACAGATGGCAAATCTAAAATCCAAGGTTGACTGAAATGTGGCTAGCTGGCCAGGCCCTAAGGCAACAAAGGAACCCCACACCATAACGCCCAAACCACCATGCTTTACATTTAAGATGTTCATATGTTTAATGGGAGTTTTTTCGTTTTTTGCCAAACATGATGCCTGGCATTGCAGTCAAATGACTCCACCTTTGACACATCCATCAAACAGGGGAATTATTTCCTTCCTCGGCATCCATTGTATGTCTTCCCTAAATCTCAGAGAGTTATTTTATCTTAGAATGACTTGTGACCACAAACCTTAATGGTTTAGAACAAACCACGCTCCTGATCTTTATGTGCACTCTAAAAATTTATTTTATAATTTGTATCAGATTCTAATTTCAGCAATGTAATGGGATGATAAAAGTAAGGTTTAGGGTTATAAACAGATAACTTTGCGTCAACGGATATTGCATTTCTGTTTATTTTAATTATATAAATGTTTGTATTTATTGGTTATTTTGTTGTGCAGGGTTAACTTTCTCTTTTCCAAGTGTTGAAATTAAGATAAAATATCCAATGGAAAATAACAAAAACTACAGTTATGATGATGCAGTGACAGTACTTACAACACTGCATATTCTGTTTACCTTTACAAAATTCCACACATTAATGTTGGAATGTCTGTTTTTTGTCAATAAAGCATCCTAATTTGCATGAATCAAACAGTTGTGAACACCAAATATTTTTCTACTAAAAAGTTCATAATATCCATTCTGTTAGACCTATTTAATGGTTGTTCAGTGTTCTCTCACACCGCCATGCCTCTTGATTGGTTGTTTAGTGTTCTCTCACACCTCCAAGACTCTCTATTGGTTGTCTAGTGCTCTCTCACCCCTTCAAGCCACTCTATTGGTTGTTCAGTGCTCCTTCACACCTCCGAGCATCTTTATAGGTGTACTAGTGTTCTCTCACATTTCCAAGCCTCTCCAATAGTTGTTCAGTGTTCTCGCAACCCCTCAAGCCTTTCTATTGGTTGTTCAGTGTTCTCCCACACCTTCAAGCTTATCTATTGGTTGTTGTGTGTTCTCCTCTCATTATGACAGGCAGCGCTAATAGTTGCCAGTCTATTTGATCTTAGATGCCTAGTCTCCCATCTCACAGTCACTGGATCCTTCTCAGTGTAATTGACTCGCTGTTTGATCTCTCTGTGACTTACACTGTTGCAAGTCATGCTCACACACACACACACACACACACACACACACACACACACACACACACACACACACACACTATTGTTACTATTGGTGCTGGATGAGGTAAGGGAGAATAACATGTTTGTAGGAGAAAAGGAACTCCTCCATAGCTGCAGACGCTGACACCAGCCAGTACTTGCTGCATGTTGTCACAAGTGGTCATGTCCTGTGATAGTCAGGGATTCCACCACAAACGCTAGGTGACTGAAGTAATGCCCCGAGTGGAAGACAGAATCAAAGCACGGTGGCTGTAATGAGTTTTCGTCCCGGCTGCATTATTTAAAGCAATGCCACATAATTGCTTGTGTACTTATGGCCTATTTTATTTGAAATAACTTTTTTTTCCTCCTCTTCTTCATATTTCATAATTACATTGATGTGAGCATGAAGGGCCAGATCACTTCGCTGCATTTATTACAGAAATGTATATTAGTATTCAGCCGAGTCTGTGAGTTACAGCACATCTAATGTTTTCAGTGGTTTCAGAACAAATTCATTTAATTTTGTACATTTAAAAAGATAAATAACGTCCCTAGACATTGACAATTATTTAAAATGTAATTGACCAAGAATCTTACAAGACAAGATTAAAACATTCAATGGTCATTAACCTATAATTAGGATAACAGAATATACAATTCTTATTTAATAATTTGCAAGTTGAAATAGACTACAAAAACTACTTTTATCATGTACATGTTTGTAATTTGTATAAAATCTATTTAATATGATTTCCGTTTAATTGAGTGAATTGTCATCCTTTCATGAAAGGTAATCTAACTTCTATCGAGTTTGGACCAGACACCAATTTAAACTAGTGTATGCTCTACCACCATCTGACTGGGTTTTTGGAGCAGGGCTGGGGAAACACTATCAGTGTTTTGCTCGTTAGGCGATCGGATATCCTCTGGTGACGTGGGCTGTTATTCGTTTATCTGCCATGAGGGGTGTGTGGAGACGTGCAGGGTGACCGGGTCCACTAAGGGCCCCCGAGCCATTTTGTCTGCCTGTCAGAGGGCCGGGATGTGTCACTGCCAGGGGAAGGGGTCAAATGAAGTCAAAGCAGGTGCCGGGGCCAATCGGCTCACGTACGCAACGTTGACCCGTATCAGAGACTTTGGAAACACGGCTGGGTCCAACCTCTGTTGATCTCAATCTGAATGGAGGGGCCTTCCATATCCCCTTCAAACATGGCATCAACTCCACCCAGTCAAACTAGAAACACACTGAACTCAGATGATCATAATGACATATTTGTAGTACCCTGTGACCTCACTTAAATATTATTTTAATCAAATCAACAGACGAATCCCACTCACATTCACGCAAACAGAAAAACACACACCGACACAAATTAATGAAACACACAGCATTTCATCAAAATAGCACTCCCACTGCCATTTTAATGCAATCCAATTTTAATGGTTGCCGTTAAGTGGGGTCTGTCTGTTTTCTCTATCCCACTCGTACTGCTTTTAATTACTTTCCTTATTACTGCGTGTTGTTGCTAGAGAAAACAAGGCAAAACTCATTACACACCAGGAGATGAGGAACCTGAATGACTAGCTCGGGGGACGGCTGAGGGGACTTGATATTTACTTAGGAAAAAAAAAAAAAAAAATATATATATATA